>VSMD01024988.1:0-25723 GCA_008750895.1 Mirza zaza | reverse complement strand
GTTTCCTTATCTGGTATATTTAATGATGTTAATTCATGAATGAATTCCTTTCAAAATGTTGTGTTTAAATTTCAAATTGTTTTTTTTTTTTTTTTTTTGAGACAGAGTCTCACTTTCTTGCCAAGGCTAGAGTGAGAGCCGTGGTGTCAGCCTAGCTCACAGCAACCTCAAACTCCTGGACTCAAGCGATCCTCCTGCCTCAGCCTCCCGAGTAGCTGGGACTACAGGCATGCGCCACCATGCCTGGCTAATTTTTTCTATATATGTATTAGTTGGCCAATTAATTTCTTTCTATTTTTAGTAGAGACAGGGTCTCACTCTTGCTCAGGCTGGTTTTGAACTCCTGACCTCAAGCAATACACCCGCCTCCGCCTACCAAAGTGCTAGGATTACAGGCGTGAGCCACCGTACCCGACCCAAATTGTTTTTCAAAAGGGAGCTTAACATTCCAGGGAGCTTCAG
Organism: Mirza zaza; assembly: GCA_008750895.1. Classification (NCBI taxonomy): domain Eukaryota; kingdom Metazoa; phylum Chordata; class Mammalia; order Primates; family Cheirogaleidae; genus Mirza; species Mirza zaza. The sequence goes on along the minus strand of VSMD01024988.1, from coordinate 25,261 downwards.
TTATACCTTGATTTAGAGTATAGGTTGATTTCTGTAACTAATTTTATTCATTATTAATGTTATCTTTTTGTTTAGCAGATGTTTTGAAATGTTATAGTCCCATCTCTGGAATCTGAAATATTGTAAATTTAAAATTAAGGAGTAAGACTTAGTCTCACTTCAGCATATATAGAGGCAAAGAGAAAAGACTGAGATAGAATTAGGATTCTGGTCAGCAAACTCATGAAGATTTCTAGTTTATTTCCAGCACATATCATTATAGATCATATATCAATTGATAAGCCAAATAGTAATTTTAGGCCTCCCTAAGAATAAGACTTCTGCTGGTTAGAAAATGATTTATTAGTTGTTAACTCACTTGGCTTCTGTACTTGTTTAAAATAACATTTGAATGAATCTCTTCTTATTTACTATTAGTTCTTTATGTTTTCAACTTAGTTTTCTTTTTTTAAAAAAATATAAGCATATATTTTGACCATGTATGTCTCAGCAGCATTTCTTTCAGTTATGCAAATAAAAATTGAGGGAGCTAACTTTAGAAAGACCGTCAGTGAGCTTCTCAGTATAACTTTTATATTTACTTTCCTGAAGTTCACAAGATTTATAAAATCACTCATGGAAAAGATTCAAGGTATTTTGTGAATGGTTTTGCTTATGTTTTCTTGACAATGACTCTTTTAAAGCTGCAACCACTGATAAGATTGGCAGTGAACTTTATTGTCTTTGGTAAATGATCAACTTTAAAATCAACATTTGATTCTTAACTATTTTGTATTTCAGAAGAATTTTTTTTCCACACTGTTATTGAATGACAGTCAAGAAATATTTTTCTTGAAAACTTTGAGCCCATAATTTAGTCTTTCTCTGTCTCAAATATGTATTAATAATAATTGTTACCTGCATTATCAGTAGATTTACTATCATGGAAGTTTGTCTAAAAGTGAGTCCTTTTTTTGATGAGTAGTATTGTGTGTGTGTGTGTGTGTGTGTGTGTGTGTGTGTGTGTGTGTGTGTGTACACCGAGGGGATTGCTAATCATGATGCAGTTTGGGCCCTGACCATTAATAATATACAGATGTTCATCCCCACTCTTATGGTAGCCTCTAATTTGTTCTTTTAAAATGCTATTAGAAGTATAATTTGATCATACATTAAAAACTTTCCTTGCCTTCACAATTCTGCAGTAGTCAGAACTCTTTAGCATGGCTTTCAAGATCTTCTAGAATTTGACCCTAATGTTTGTTATATTCAAAATAGTTTACTTATATTTCTCTGATCATACATTATTTCTTCCTATCTTTGACTTTGAGATATTTTCTTTTCCCATCCTTACCTATCAAACTTTTGTCCAACTCAAAAAGTTTACCTCAGATTCAGTCTCCTGTTTGAAACCTTACGGGAGCATTCTAGTCAGAATGCTCTGTATCATTGTTGATGCCCATTCATTTGGCATGGAATCACAACCTGAGGCAATATATGATAGTTGTATGACCAACATCAGGTATAGCATAGTAAGAAAAACAGAATTACTCTTTCTACTGGGGACATTTTTTTTATCTCCTAATATTAAACTTCCTTACAGATTTCATTGCATAGTCGAAATATTAGATGAGTACTACAATAATTATTCTTTATGCATAGATAGTATAATTAACATTAACTCTTAATTACTAAGAGAGTACGATAATGTACAATATTCACCAGGTTATATACTTATGAATAAGAGGTAGATTTACAATAAGACTTGGAAATTTAAACCTTTCTTGTTATATAGGCATGTCAGAAGAAATTTTAATTTAATTTGGAACCAAAGTTATATTTTCAGTGTGTCTAAGCATTCCACAAACATATAATCCATCATGAATTTAATTTTCAGTACAGTGAATATTTTGTAAACATGATCAGTAAATCACTAATTTCACAACAGCATTTTCTTTCAGTGTCATGAAATTTATAAAACAGATTTATATGAACATTTATTTATAATTGAGATATTTACAAAATTTATAGTATTACAGTTAACTCTTTCATTTAGAGGTGATTTTCTCTGCTTTTTATTTTCAGGTTACTCATTTTTGTTTACCACAACTTCTTCCATTGCTGAAACATACTACATCATACCTTCATGAAGTCTTTGAATTTTATGAAGAAATTCTTACGTGTCGATATCCATACTCCTGTTTTAAGACTGTATTCATTGATGAGGCTTATGTTGAAGTGGCTGCTTATGCTTCCATGAGCATTTTTAGGTTGGTATCTCTTCAAATTTGAAATGCCTAAATTTAGGGTAATGATATGAAGAAAAGTTACTGATTTGTGATCAATTTTAAGGTAAGTTTTGACCTTTTTTCCCTTAATTTAGGTGCAGTTGGCTTTGTAAAAAGTCTAGTTTTTGAAATTTAAAATTTAGAAAAACATGAAGGAGAAAATTTTAAGATAACTCAAAGGACTCATCTTAAGCCAGAATTAACTGATATTTGTCATATTTCTTTTAGTCTCTTTTCTGTTTATAAATTTTTTAAAAAATCATACAAATTATTATATGGAAAACCAGTATGGTTTTTTTCCTAGCACTATTTAAATATTTACTGATACCTTCAGAAATTTGTTGTTTTTAAAAAAGAAAGAGTACTTCTTTTTCTTTTCTTTTTTTTTTTTTACCCTTTTTACCTCCCTCCCTTCTTTCCTTCTTTCTTTGGAACATTCTAAATTTAAAAGTTTTATGTCTTAAGGTCAGTCAGTCTATTTACCTTCACTGAACTTCTTATTTGTATAATGGGGATAATAATACTGCCCCTTCATTCTCCAGAGTGTTGTTAGAATCATCCAATGGGATAATGGTATTTGAAAGAAAATAATAGAGCACAAAAAGTTAATAGTTATTATTAGGAAAAGATTTTTGAAATTAAAAGACCCTTTCATAGAAGGATCAGTTTCTGATTAACATACCAGTTTTTGATTAATGAGGCTTCTCTTCCCACTTTCTAAAAAAGTTACTTATATATTTTAAGGAAATCATTGGGAAACATTGTGTTTCTTGCTTGCTTGCTTGCTTGCTTTATTTATTTATTTATTTATTTATGAATGAATGAATGAATGAATGACAGAGTTTCACTTTGTTGCCCAGGCTAGAGTGAGTGCCGTGGTGTCAGCCTAGCTCACAGCAACCTCAAACTCCTGGGCTCAAGCAATCCTGCTGCCTCAGCCTCCCAAGTAGCTGGGACTCCATGCCCGGCTAATTTTTTCTATATATATTAGTTGGCCAATTAATTTCTTTCTATTTATAGTAGAGACGGGGTCTCACACTTGCTCAGACTGGTTTCCAACTCCTGACCTCGAGCAATCCACCCGCCTCGGCCTTCCAGAGTGCTAGGATTAGAGGCGTGAGCCACCGCGCCCGGCCGTGTTTCTTGCTTTAAATAAAAGTTACTAAGATTATGATTTTTAGCTAAATTTTGAGAATTAGAAAATTCTTTGGGAGAATATTATGATTTTTCTCTTTTATTTCTAAAATTCTATTATTTTGAAAGTGGGATTATTTTACTTTGACTGAATAATTGTTTATTTCTTGGTTATAATTAGCTTTCTCTTCTTTTAAATTCTAGCACCAATCTTTTACACAGTGCCATGATTATAGATGAGACACCTTTGACTAGAAGGTGTTTAGCCCAGTCCTTGGCCCAGCAGTTTTTTGGATGTTTCATATCCAGAATGTCCTGGTGAGTAAACTCAAAGTATACAACTGCTGGTAAAAAGAATCAGGAAAGTTTATTTTTATTTGCTTTCCTTGCAACATGAACCAACCTTTTCCCTAATTGCAGCCAGCCTATTTAAAAGGTACTATTCTAAATATATATTTAAAGAAAAATGATGAGTATTAATATCATAACTTTTGGGCCATGAAATTGCTAATTACTGCTGCAATTTACAATAAGAATAAAGTAAGAGTTTGATAAAACAATGTCTTAAAAACCTGAATGAATGCTACAGATATAAGAATTTAAATGTACAGAATAGTTAGAATTCTAATGTCAATATTCAAAGCAATTGGAAATGTTCAAGGTAATATTTAAGGCAAAATAATGCTTTTCTATAGTGCTGATAATGATACAGGGATTTGCCTTCCAGTGCTTAGCTTTGTACCAATTTATTAAAAGAGATGAGAGGTATGAACACTATTTATTTATTTTTTTGATTAACTTGAGATGATTTTGAAGAAAACACAGGAATTAAGATTATAATTTATAATTGTTAACATTTTGTACTATATATAGCAGGGGTCCTCAAACTTTTTAAACAGGGGGCCAGTTCACTGTCCCTCAGACCGTTGGAGAGCTGGATTATAGTTTTAAAAAAACTATGAACAAATTCCTATGCACACTGCACATATCTTATTTAAAAGTAAAAAAACAAACGGCCAAAAACACACCTGCATGTGGCCCGCGGGCCGTAGTTTGAGGACGCCTGATATATAGGATGTAAGTCTTGGTTTCTTTTCTTTTTTGCTGGAGATGAGAGGTAGGGGATAAGGTCTCTTGATTTGTAATTTTCCTAAAATTACACATAGTAGTTTCATTAAAGAATAGTGCTTGGGACTTGAGGGCAAAATGTTATGGATTGATGGATGGATAAATGAATGAATGATATCAATTATCTTTTCTCTGGAGAAACCAAAGAATAAGTTGATTAATTAAACTTTAGGTTTTAGAATGCCATTGATAATGGCATAATGCATAGGATTGGCAGTAATAGAATGTGGGCTTTTAGAATTGAGCAAAATAGTCGTGGCTGAGAGCAAGAGCGGAGACAGTATGAACAGATTTGGGTAGGAGGAAAGCAGCACTGTCAGAGTAGAGCATGTACGCTGTAAATTATATTCGAAATAAGACTGTGAAGCAGCCTTACTATTAAAGGTAAAGCCAGATGTGAAGAAGGTATCATGAATGGGCAAGTAGAATTCAGCAAGAGGGATTAGGAAGCCTAATAATTTATGAATAACTTTTATTTTCTTTAAGAAAGTAAGGAATTACACAGTATACCCATTATTTTCTTGGTATCTGAAAGAGTTGTATGATTTAAAGTCGTTTATATTTTTATTTTGTCTTTAGGTCTGATGAATGGGTACTGAAGGGAATTTCAGGCTATATTTATGGACTTTGGATGAAAAAAACCTTTGGTGTTAATGAATACCGCCATTGGATTAAAGAGGTAACAACAGTGAGATCCATTATCCACTAGTAAGTCAGTAAGACATGTTAGTGTTCTCCTGATTTCCAAGTTTGAGTCCTTTATTTTTAAAGGTTGTAAAATATTTTGAAAACATCAGTTAAAAGTCCCTAATTTCTCCTGGCAAAATAGGAATCATTTTACAGAGAAGACTAAAGTATATTTTATCTAATTTCCATTGTCAATGTTGGCCCCTAAAGATGTTTTTCCCCCTAAGGAAGAGACCATTTAATCTCCTTAACCATCAAATTGGTTGTTAGTTATGTCTCAGTTCCTCATATTAGTAATTTATAACTGTGATTCTAAATCTCTTTAGCTTCATGACTGTTAGTCTTTCCAAGCCTTATCTGTGTAAGGAGGGCAATGGTCATATCTACCCCATGGATAGGGATTGTGAGACATTATACATGTATTGTGCATGGTGCTTTGCACATAGTATATGCTACTGGCTAGTCCTTGAGTGCATTTGTGTTCTCTGTCATTGTCACATCTTTTTCCTACTGTTTAAAGCTTTGGCCGAAAAGAAAAAAATCAACTGTAGTTTGCTTAGCCCATTTTGTTCATGTGCATATATATTTTTCTTTTTTTTTTTTTAAGATAGAGTCTCGCTCTCATCCAGGCTAGGGTGCCGTGGCGTCAGCCTAGCTCACAGCAACCTCAAACTCCTGGGCTCAAGTGATCCTCCTGCTTTGGCCTCCCAAGTAGCTGGGACTATAGGCATGCATTACCATGCTTGGCTAGTTTTTTCTATTTTTAGTAGAGACAGAGTCTCACTCTTGCTCAGGCTGGTCTCAAACTCCTGAGTTCAAGCAATCCTCCCGCCTCAGCCTCCCAGAGTGCTAGGATTACAGGCATTAGCCACTGCACCTGGTCTTGTACATATATATATTAATCATACCATGCTTAGCTTCTTCCTTCTCAGGTAGAATAATCTCAGCTTTTAATTGCTTCATTAAACAAACCCCATCATCTTCCTGCTTTTCTTATTTTATATATTTTTATCATCCAAGCATAAACTCAAGTAAACCAAAAAGTTAAGACTTTAAGCATCCTATTAATCTTATGAAAGAATCTAGAACTGGAAGAGTCCATTCTTCATTTCAGAAACTATTAAAGAAAAGGAAAAAAATAACATAATACTTACAATGTGTCAGGCACTGTTAGAAACATTTTATAAATATTAACAATCTTAATTCTCCCAACTATTATACCCATTTTTATATTGTTATTATGCCCATTTTATAGATGAGAAACTGAGGTACATAGAGGTTAAATATTTGGCTAAAGTATGCAGCTAATAAGTAGTAGAGCTAGTATTCAAACTTTTAACTACTTTTAACTATTTCACTATGCTGTTTACCACTTTTCTGTCCTACATCTGTATTATTTAAACTAGTCATGAATTTCCAACACAGTTGTGATATCTTTTATCACTTAAACTTTTCTTTTTTTTACTTTGATTTATATCATACTAGAGTAGACTGGAAATGTTTTAAAATGATGGATTCCTGACATGATTTATCCCGATTCCTTTTTACTTGCTCAAATACCCAGAAGTAACATACAGAGAAGGAAGAAATAAACTTGGAAGACAGGTCAGAGAAGTTGAGAAGAGCCATAAGGAAAAATTGCCAGGCTGCTGGCCAGCCCTGAATACACAAAGTAGAGAAGGTTTTTTGGCTCTCATCATTCTGCCAGCTTTGTAGTGTGCTTTATTTATAAGAACTCTCCAATTTATAATTTTATAAATTTGTAAGTTTTATAAATTTATAATTCATAAGTACTCTCCAGGTGCATTTCACTTATTTTAAGGAATTTACATTCTGATTCCAGGAAATGAGAATTCACAGTTTAGTTCTAAAGTTTGATATGTAAAAAATTTTACTTTACAAATTTTACTGATTTCTATTTTAATATCTTTTTTAGGAGCTAGACAAAATAGTGGCATATGAACTAAAAACTGGTGGAGTTTTACTACATCCCATATTTGGTGGAGGAAAAGAGAAGGATAAGTATGTTTATTGTTAGAGATGATATTATAAACCTTGACTATATACATGAATTTGCTTCATTCCATTTATAAGCTAAATAGTATTCCACTGTACCTTGGAATTTATTTAACCTTTCCCAAATTACTGTTCATTGCTAAAGCTTATAAGTTCATAAGGTTGGAAGTGATGAGTGAAATATGAAAATAATTTTTCAGATATTGGGTTGATAAAATAAAATTTAATACGCTGCATTTTGAAGGAGATGTATATAATACCACTTGTCATAGTTCATTTATGCTACTATAACAACATACCACACACTGGGTAATTTATAAACAATAGAAATTTATTTTTCATGGTTCTGGAGACCGAGAAGTCCAAAATCGAGGCACGAGGAGGATTGGTGTCTGGTGAGGGTTGCTCTCTGCTCTCCAGGATGGTGCCTTATTGCTGTATCCTCCAGAGGGGAAGAACGCTGTTCTCACGTGGAAGGGATGGAAGGGGGGAAGAGAATGTTCCTTTCAACCTCAAGCTCTTTTATGAGAGTGCTAATCCTGTTCCTGGAGGAAGAGCTCTCATAAGTTAATCACCTCCCAAAAGCCAGGCCTTTTAGTTTCAATGTGAATTTTGGAGTGGACACCATCATTTAAACCATAGCACCACTCATACATTGATTGTTAGAATATAATTTTATATTATGTTTTTGAAGGGTAATTTGGTGGTACCAATCAGAATTTTAGAATGGGTAATTTTTATATCCAGCAGTCTTCTAGGTATGTGATCACATAGAAATTATACTTTTGAGTATTTCTTATACAGAAATACTTGTACAAGTATAAAAAGATATTCATGATAACATTATTTGGAATAGTGAAAAATTGTAAACAAATAATTCACATTTGTCATAAATTCATCTAGACTATGTATTTCTCTTAATTTACTGATATTTTTCATTATGTCAAAATTTTTAATTTTTTTTTGAGACAAAGTCTTGTGTGTTGCCTGGGCTAGAGTGCTGTGATATCAGCCTAGTTCACAGCAACCTCAAACTCCTGGGCTCAGGCAATCCTGCTGCCTCAGTCTCCCGAGTAGCTGGGATAACAGGTGTTCCTCACCATGCCCAGCTCATTTTTTGTTTCTATTTTTAATTGCCTGGTTAATTTTTTCTATTTTCTATTTTTAGTGAGACAGACGGGGTCTCACTCTTGCTCAGGCTGGTCTCAAACTCCTGACCTCAAGTGATCCTCCTGCCTGGGCCTTCCAGAGTTCTAGGATTACAGGCATGAGCCACTGCACCTGGCCAAAATTTTTAATTTTTACATAGTCATTTTGGTCTTTATGTCTTGGAGAGTTTGTATTTTTCTTTAGAAAAATTTTTCCCACCCTAAAATTATAAGAGAAATTTTTTTTCTTTATTTCTTCTAGTATTTTTTTTGAGACAAAGTCTCACTCCATAACCCAGGTTGGAGTGCAGTGACATGATCATAGCTCACTGCAGCCTCAGACTCTTGGGCTTAAATGATCTTCCCACTTTGGCCTCCCAATGTGCTGGGACTATAGGCATGAGCCACCACACCTGGCCTCTAGTACTTTTATAATTGTTTTTGTTTGTTTGTTTTACATATGTAATCTATCTTGAATGTATTTTTGTGCATGCTTTAATGTTGGGATATTGGTTGGAATTGCATTGATTGTATTCATGGATTTGAGGAGAATTGAAATACTTACAGTGTTGTGTCTTCCCATCTAGGAGCTTGGTATTTGTTTCAATTTATTCAAATTTTCATATATGTACTGTAGTACAACTTCAGAATTTTCTTCCAGTTAAGTTTATTTTTAGATATTTCTTAGTACTAAGGTATTCAGGAGGTTTTTGATGTATTGTCTTAATATAGCCTTGAAATGTATTATTTAATAGTCAAATTTATTATATTAAGTAAATCTGCTTATTTTTTTTTTAGTCCAGCTTCCCATCTACACTTTTCAATAAAGCATCCGCATACACTTTCTTGGGAATACTACACTATGTTTCAGTGTAAAGCTCACCTAGTGATGAGATTGATTGAAAATAGGATCAGTATGGAGTTTATGTTACAAGTAAGTATTAAAGTTAATAGCTTAACAGTGGTAAAAATCTGTTCTACATGTGTATAATCTGCATGCTACTCTGTAGGATAGGAGTCAGGGCATCTGGGTTTATAGTTTTGTTTTCCCACTAGGAATAACCAGAGCTTTTCTTTTTTTTTTTTTTTAAGAGTCAGGGTCTCACTTTGTTCCCTGCCCAGGCTGGAGTGCAGTGGCTCAATCATAGCTCACTGCAACCTCAAACTCTTGGGCTCAGGCCATCCTCCTGCCTCAGCCTCCTGAGTGGCTAAGACTACAGGCTCTCACAACCACCACACCTGGCTAGTATTTTTATGTTTTATAGAGATGGGGGTCTCAGTACGTTGCCTAGGATGGTCTTTTAATCCTGGCCTTAAGTGGTCCTCCCATCTCAGCATCCCAAAATACTAGGATTAAAGGCATGAACCACCATGCCCAGCAATAACCTATGCTTTTTATTGGGTTTCCTCATATGTAGAATGAGTATCAATACCTGAGCCTCTTAGCGCATGATTACTTCGAAGATAAAGTTAAAACTTGAAGATGAAAGTAAAACCTATATATGCATATGATTTTGTATTCTGCATTATATTAAGGATGAAATGCCATTTGGAAATATTTTCAGTAGAAAACAAACCAATCTAAAAGAAGTTTATTTTTGCTATTGCTAAATTTTGGCATGTATTTTAAGCAAATTTTGTTGTCAACAGTGTGCGTGATCTAATAGTTAAGATAGTGGAAACCAGATGTATTGTAAGTGTTCAGCCATTTTTTGCATTGATAACATTTTTAGAGTTGGTAAAAGATGACTTACATAGTCTCTTGTAAAAGCATTTTAAGTTTGACCTTAAATTTCTTTAGTCTTTCTGTCCTGTACCTGGCATTTAAAATGAAGAACAGAAACATTAAATGAGAGATGGTCCATAGACAGCCACTCAAGTTTTTGGAGTGGTATAAATTGTAAGGAGTATTATTAACTTCTTAAGTTTTAGTTTCTGTGTAAAACTTATAGCACATTAAATTATAGATATTATATATTGTTATTATAATTCTTAAACTCTATATTCTTTGTCCGGCACATCATTAACATTCATTAATGTTTATATGAATAATGGTTTTATATTCTTTGCATGTTACTATTGCTAGTAGTCTTTAACTAGAACAATCTATATAATAATTTATGAAATTATTCTCTTCTAGAATTGACTATAATAAAGTTATAGTGCAAACTGAGTATAGTACACAATTCAAAGTGATCTGTTATGTAAACTTACTAAATGATGCTTTTATCCTAATAGGTTTTCAATAAACTGCTAAGTCTGGCTAGTACTGCTTCATCACAGAAGTTCCAGTCACATATGTGGAGTCAGATGTTGGTTTCCACATCTGGGTTTTTGAAATCCATTTCAAATGTCTCTGGCAAAGACATCCAACCTTTAATAAAGCAGTGGGTGTATCCTTTTTAATAGCAGTTCAACAATGTGGGGAAGGGAATTAGGTATGTGTATAAAAGGAGAAGATGGAAGAGGGCCTTGAGGGGAGGGTGTTAGAGGATGTATGAACTGTTGATATTTCTAATAGTAGAAATAACCATGAGCTGTGAATCATTTTCTGTAAGATGTCTACTAAACATTGAGATACACATAAATATATGTTTGTAATTATAAGATTTGGCATATTTTGAAGTACTTCTTAGTATATGAGTAAAGAAATAGACTTGATGCTGGGCGAGGTAAATAATCCACCAGACAGGCCTGTAGGATTACTTGTAAAATTCAATCGTCTGGTGACTTTTAGATGTGGTTAGAGGTTGGCACAACTTGAGTAGTATCTTGGAATTTTGCAATTTTTGCATTTTTCATTTCAAAACACTAATATATTAATAACCAAGTATAGTGGTTTTGCTTCTTTAAAAACTCAAATTTCTCAGTGTTTCAGAAATTTTATTTAAATCTGGGGAAGCATTTTTCGTAAGAATTCTGAGTACTTTGCCACCTGGTTTACAGTGAGGTATGCTTTCAAACTCTGATCTGGTAGGAATTCATTTGAAAACTATTAATACTGAATAACTTATTTTGTTTAGTACATATTTATTTTAGTATGTAAAATTTCCTTTACAATTCTTCAGAGACCAGAGTGGAGTGGTAAAATTTTATGGAAGTTTTGCATTTAATAGAAAACGAAATGTATTGGAATTGGAAATAAAACAAGATTATACATCTCCTGGAACTCAGAAATATGTGGTAAATGTTCTTTATGAAGTGGTCTTTTGCACTGCTATCTTCCCAGTTTCAATATAGGAAGGGCTAAGTGATGGTGTTACTAATTAGGTATTTTACAATGAGATTTAAAGAGAATGAATTGAGAAAACATTGACTTTGTCAATTGAAGGGAAGAGGAAGTACAGGTAGAGATTTCTGAGGGGACTCAAATTCTCCCAATTTTCTCCATTTCCCCCTTCTTTGGCACCAGTTGCCTGTGTCTCCAAATACACATTTTGTGTAATATTGTTTTATATCTTGATACATAGCTATTTGTACACATAAGCATACATATTGGTATTTTTCTATTACATCTTTTAACAGTATTTTTCTTTCTTTAAAGGGACCACTTAAAGTGACAGTGCAAGAGTTAGATGGATCCTTCAATCATACATTACAAATTGAAGAAAACAGCCTTAAACATGATATACCCTGCCATTCCAAAAGCAGAAGGTAGGCATTAAATCATAACTATAAACTGAAAGTCCTACAGATTAAAGTGCCAAAATAAAATTTTTTTGTATACCTAATTTTTTAGGTAGAGAGCATGTTATCTAGTATCTTTTTTCACCATTTTACTTAAAGTTAGCATTGCCAAACATTCTTTGTTTGCTTTATGTTCTTGATGACATTTTTATCTTTAGAATTAAATAATTGATTTTTAAAATTTAGATTTGAGAATCCTTATTTTGTAGGAAGGGAGAGGGTGAGGGGATAGAATGGAAGTTTGAATCTTTGGATCCAGGAAAGGTTCAAGATGTATAGCTTAAGTTCATTCTTTCTAGCCTTGTTGGATTAATATCTACAGGAAATATTAGAAAAATGATGATTGAAGAGCTGAGTATGTCACGAAAAGCTCCTACATCTTATTTATTATGTCACCTTTTCCTTCTCTGTGTCAGCATGCCTCTACAGAACATTCCTGATGTCTTTCCATGGCAAATTGCCACTTTACTTCAAAAATGTCCAACAGTTCACCTTTTATTTAATATATTTTTCCTTTACCACTTATTTAACTCAGCAATTAGTATATACTCTGGATAGTGAAAGATAAGAACACTTCTGTACTTGCTGGAGAAATATCAGCATTTCAGGAACAGAAGTTTTATATTCATGACTATGTTTAGTTCATCTCAGGCAGATGAGAATATCTATTAATTTTGAAAGCCTTCAGAGAACTTTATTCTGAAATAAAGTTCAAAAATCCTTTTGTAATTCTTACTCTGTGAAAATTCTTAATTCAGAGTGAAATCCCTATTTCTTTTTGTCCTGTCTACCTTGGAAATTGGGAACATCTGATTGCTACCCTTAGGTTTTTTTTTTCTATAATAATAGTGTGTCATTTGAGTATTCTTTGGTATGAGGAACACAGGAACACTTTGTTCTCTGTTCCTATTTTTCTTTGCCCTTCCTAAGTTTTTAGTATGTTATCAACTAGGTTTTGTGATATAGGAGTAATTTACATAGGAATAATTGCTTTTGTTTTTGCTTATTTTAAATGTGCATATTAATTAGTTCTACATCTTAATATTCATAAGATGTTTTATTATTTAATCACTTCATTTCATATGTGACAGAGCCTTGCACATGTAGCACACAGTTCAGAATTACTCACATCTCATTTCAAGCCCAGTCATTTTTCCATTTGTCATAAAGGATTTCTTTACTGATAGATTTTCTTTCTTATGTAAAATTGTAGCTACCAGTTCTTGGGAATATATGTTTTAAGTTGATATTTAATTATACATTTCTGCTTCTTGTTAAAATTTGATCAGAAAAAGATTATGGTATTTACTTCATTCCCTCCAGCTTCAAAGTAGAAAGATTGTGTTGTGTTTTAAATTTCATTACATTTGAAATCTGTGTTTTCTTAGGATGTCTTTCAATGTTGTGTGAAATCCTTTTTTTTTTGAAAATATTAAGAGGGTACAATTGGTTTTGTTACCGGATATCTTGTATAATGCTTTAGTCAGGGCTTTTGGTGTGCCTATCACCAGAATAGTGTTCACTGTACCCAATAGGTAAGTTTTTATCCCACATCCACCGTCCTACCCTCTGAAATCCTTTATTTAAACTTTAGCTGTTCTCAATCTCCATACAGAATTGGGAATCTCATAATTTTCAAACTTACTTTTCCTTAAATATAGGAATAAAAAGAAAAAAATCCCACTGATGAATGGAGAAGAAGTTGATATGGATCTTTCTGCAATGGAGTAAGTTAGTTAAATTAAATTTAAGGAAACAGTATTTTCTGTATTCTCATTTGTCTCATTTGTTATGCTTTATCTAAAAGTATGTAATTTTCCTCCAAATGAGTGCTTTTAAAACTTGTAAAAATAAATAGAAATCTTATGTTAAGAAAAGTTTTACATAAAGCCATAACTAATCAAAGAGATTAAAGTAAATCTGCCTTGGCCTAGGTGAAATGAAGAGGAAATTCCTTACAGTTCTGGAGGTGGGCACAGGTTTCACTAGGCAGCTTTCTTGCTCTCTCTTAGTGGCCTAGAGCAGTGCTTCTCATACTATAACACACATGTAAATCACTCGGATATGTTAAAATACAGTTTCTAATCTGGTACTACACTTGTGGAACCTGGTAGTTTGCATTTCTCTCTTAAGCTCCCAGGTGATATTGATTCTGTTTGTCTTTGGAACAAGACTCCAGGGTACTTTGAGACTTCCTGTGTTTGCAAAACAATTTAAAAACCACTGTTCTAAATTTTATGTGGTAATATTTATTGATTGACAGTGTTTTATTTTTAAATAAAATACAGCTGAAACTTTTGATATTTTGTCCATCTGTCTGTGCCTGTGTATTTTTTTATAAAACATCTATAATTGTTTACTAATTTGGTTGCCAAATTATTGCTACTGTTTATATACAGATTATGTTCACTGATCTTGTCCTTCAAGATCTTGTCCTTCAAGATCAGTGTTAATTTTAATTTTTCTATAGCAAATACTATGCTATAGTAAGTACCCAGTAGTATTTGTTGAGTCGAATTAATATCACAGGTAGTATTGTGTTGATGAAAGTGTGGACATAGACTAAATTTTTTTTTTTTTGAGACAGAGTCTCACTTTCTTGCCCAGGCTAGAGTGAGTGCTGTGGCATCAGCCTGGCTCACAGCAACCTCAAACTCCTGGGCTCAGTGATCCTACTGCCTCAGCCTCCCAAGTAGCTGGGACTACAGGCATGCAACACCAGGCGCGGCTAATTTTTTGTATATATATTTTTAGTTGGTCAGTTAATTTCTTTCTATTTTTGGTAGAGACAGGGTCTTGCTCATGCTGGTTTCAAACTCCTGACCTCGAGCAATCCATCCGCCTCAACCTCCCAGAGTGCTAGGATTATAGGCATGAGCCACCGTGCCCGGCCTAGACTAAATTTTTTAAACTGTGCTTGTTACTTTGAGAAGTACATGAGGATAAAGTTATGATATGCCTCCAAATTATGATTTTAGAACTTGCTGTTTGAAAAAGGTGATCATGACTCTAGCATTTTTTAAAGCTTTAAAAATCTAAACAAATTATTTTAGTAAAATAAATACTTTCTTAGTCACAAATTGATTTCCAATAAAGGGCGGTGTTTATAGTCACAGTCAATTATTAAGGCTATAGGAAATTAAATGAAGAAATTTGTCTCATTCTCTTTTTTCATATCACATAATCACAAATAAAAATCCCCAAAATGACATTTTCACATGGAAAATGAAAAATTCATTGTCCTTTGTGGCAACTATTTTCTTATCCTTGAAGATCTTTTCAGCAAGATAGATATGTAGATTAGGCACTGTGAGAAAGTTAAAATATATTAAACATAATAAGAAATTTGTCAGTGCAATTTAAAAAAATGAATACAGTAAGACTCCAGGCAGCTTTGAATACTATGTCTAAATTCTGGTTAATAAATTCTTTGTTTTTTTCCTCTAAATATATAGATAAGTTTTAAAAATTTTATTTTCTTTCAGTGCTGATTCTCCTTTGCTGTGGATAAGGATAGACCCAGATATGTCAGTATTGAGGAAGGTAGAATTTGAGCAAGCTGATTTTATGTGGCAGTATCAGCTCCGCTATGAGAGGGACGTTGTTGCACAGCAGGAATCCATTTTGGCCTTGGAAAAATTCCCTACTCCAGCATCCCGGCTTGCACTCACTGATATTTTAGAACAAGAGCAGTGTTTCTACCGAGTAAGAATGTCAGCTTGCTTCTGCCTTGCAAAGGTGAGATTATATATAGCAGAAAGGAAACAAGATGACTACTATATATATATTTTTAAAACCTCTGAAAATGAATTAACATTCATATAGTCTTTAAATTTACTTGGTAGTTGATTCTTTGAAAGCTTTTGCCAAATGCTTTCAACAGGACTGTTTTGAAAGAAAATCTTTTGACCTGAAAATAGATATGCACAAAAATTCTATAATTGTCAAATTGAGAAGTCAGATTTTAAAATCAAGGAAATTTTTACCATTTTATTGAATTGCCAATCTCATTTATAAAACAAAGAATATATTTGGTAAGAAGTTCCTTGGCTTGAGTGATGTTTTACGTTATAGTACATGAAATCAGTAATCTTAATTTTCCCAGTGTGGTAATTATGTCACATTGATTTGGGCTTAGTAATCAATATTAGCAGTAAATAATTTAAAATTATAGGCTCAATAATTTAACATTCTAGAAAAGTTAATTTATTAGGAAAACCAAATATTTTTCTTTCTATGCAAAAAAGATTAAGGTCGAACAAATGAAAACCAGAAAAATGCAGACAAAATTTTGGCCAGAAGTTATATTTTCCAGATATTTGAAAAGTATCTTGATAATAGGTTCATTCTCATTTAGTGACTCTTGCATTCCTCACTACTAAATTCATTTGTCTTACATTTCTACAAATTATAATGGTTTCAAGCAGGGTTTTTACAGTTATCTAGTGTGAAAGCCCCAAATTGTTGGTTAAATCTCAAAAAAAAAAGTTTGTTTTATTTTTAATGATAACAAGTGTGCAGTTGAATTCCTATGTTCCCAGATATATGAGGGAAAACAATGATTTTCTTCAGTAATCTGCTAAGGATATAATTTCATTGCTTCTATAAAGATCTTTGTGATTCTTGCGTACCAGATTTCAGCAGATCCATAAAGTTGTTGCATATGTTGTTTAAAAGTTAATTATAATTTCTTTCTTTACAGGCATGTTTTTTATATTCCCTAAAAATATCAGTAGCAACATGTGGATTTTTTTGCAAAGTCTGAAATGGTAGCACTGCATTTGGCTTGTTTTTCAATTAGGGTAGATTGAAAAACCTTTAAAATCCATGTTGTTTCTATTTGATAAATTTAAAATATTAGAATTATATCTGCCTAAGTGAATAAAGACAAACATATTCAAAATAGAAGTCTTTTGCACACATTTTCCTCAAACATAAAATACTGTAATTTAGAAATTGACTTGTAGTAAATAATTATAAGTACACACAAGAATTTTTTTGGAGGGTGAATTTGTATATTAAAAATAGTGATAAAATACTAAATTGTGTTAAATTTCTGAGAATTGAAATTATTGAAAACTAATCCAGTTATAGTATCAATAACTTTTAGAAAGGTGTTTTATTTATTTAAAAATATGTTTGATGGGAATTATTTCATTTTCTAATGATTTGCAGATTGCAAATTCAATGGTGAGCACATGGACAGGACCACCAGCCATGAAGTCACTTTTTACTAGAATGTTTTGTTGTAAAACTTGTCCAAACATTGTGAAAACAAACAACTTTATGAGCTTTCAAAGTTATTTTCTACAGAAGGTACAGTTTATTTCTAATTTTCTCATGGTAGGTGTATATATCTCAGTTTAACTTGGAGACTGTTCAAATAATAGGTGTGTTTTCTTTTTTTACCTTTGTTCTTTTTTTGCATCTAAAGTTTTTTCCAAAACTTTAAGTATTGTTCATTGATTTTATGATCTGTGTATAAGTAACTCACTGTCCACAATAGTACTAAAGTGAATAGAAATGGTTAATTTGCCTTTTTGGTTGATTACGTGGAGTATGGAGAGGTAGGTAAGCCCTTCTGATGGCAGTCCTTCTAGAATGTGGACAGCATATCTGAGTCCATAGAGCTCTAGTTTTAGTCCTAGCTCTCTTACTCACTAGCAGTTTGCATGGACAAGTTTCTTAACCTTCTAAGCCTCAATCTACTCAACTATTAAATTTATCTTTTTAGAATTAAATAAGATCAAGTATGTAAAGTGTTTTATGCTATACTTATTACGTAGTAAGTTTTCTGTAGATGGTAATTCAGAAAGCGGTGATGTGGAATGGTTAGAGTCACTGTTTGAGGAAAGGATATGGGAATGTCAGGCTGCATTTGGGTGATTTGGAAATCATTTGTATAGTTTTTTGAGTAATTTAATAATGATGGCAGAGATCAGATTAACTAGATTGAACTAGAAAGGAAGAGTGAAGTTGAAGTAGAGAAAACTAATGAAGCGTATTCTTTCATGATTTTAGTTGAAGAATATGAGAAAGGGGACTATGTTGAGGATAAAGCAAGGGTGATAAAAGGACCTTTTGGATTTGTTTTGTTTTGTACGGAGGAAAAAGAAATTTGAGGCATGTTTGGCACAGTGAAGAGGGAAAGAGAATAGTCAAGTGGTAATAGTCAAGAAAGTAAATATAAAAGGGAGAAGATGCCCAAGTTCTGAAGGTGTTAACAATGGGTAGGGCACAATAAGGAAGTAAATTTTAGAAAAGTTAAGAACATACCTTTTTTGGGAGGCAGGTAGGATGCAGATTAAAAACAAGTGAAAAGATAGATGTTGAGAGGGGTGTTAGGCAAGCCGAAATTTATGTATGATAGAAGAAAAAGTAAAAAGATTGCCCAGCAGCATTGGGGTGCCTGTTAAGAGTGGAAGTCATGATATAGTTATAGCAGATTTATCAGCAGGACAGATTCAGGATGATCCAGGTTGGGGAATGGTTTACTGGTATGTGGTCTGTGGCATCCTATTATTTTATTTTTAAGAACTGAACATTGGATAGTACTTAAATGTGTTGCTCAGCTCTGTATTGCTGTTTCACTAATTTATGGTTTGGAAACAAGTTAATTTCCATGTCTACTTAATATATCCCCTTCATTATGCCCTTGTGCTTTCATATACCTTAGATAAATGTTTCAGATTGGAGTTGTGAACCATTAGTGAAGGGGTCATGGAATCAATTTAGAAGTTTGTGTTTGTTTTTTAAAATAAAAGAAAACAAAATAGGCAGTATCTTGGTGCTTCTCGTGTGATGAGGGTAAGTATAAGGCTTTTTCAGTTTTATTTTTTAGTTTGTATACATTGCATGTGAAGTGTATATGTGTATGTTAGGTTGAGTTATAAAGTGTATTTTTACTGTGAGTTGCTGTCAAAAAAGTTAGAAAGTCAATGCTTTTAGATCAATTTACCTGTTATATAATAATTCTAGTGGGCAAGAAAGAGAGAGAGAGGAATGGTGCCTAAATCAAACTTGAGTCCCAAAAGGGCAGAATAGGCGTAGGGGCACATATTTCTATAGAAAAGAGCCTTTCCCTCAGTTCTTACAACATTAACATTGACTATTGTTCCTATTGCCTCTGTTCCTTTACACAAGCAAATGAGCCATCTTCCTTTCTGACCTCCAATTTAGAGGGTATAGTTATTTTGAGTAAAAGGGGATAGTCCGTATCTACTCATGTGCTAAGGACTAAGATGTCTATTCATCTGTAGTTCTGCCTAGAATTTTGTTAGCTTTGTTTTACTGATGGAGTTACCACTGTGTATGAGTCATGTTTCTACTTCCTTTGAAAAGTTGCCTATGAAAATTTGTAAAGGAGAAAGTTGGGTTGGATTTCAGATAATTTGCTATTTTTCCTTGGTTTGAGGATTGGGTGTTAGGAGAATCAGTATGCTCTAAGACCGATGATTGAGCTCTACCATATGCCACATGACTCCAGCTACTGTATCATTTAATCCTAAAACTGGTTGTGAGGAAATGAGGCGTCTGCTCAGTAAGCAACTAGCTAAAGACATCTACCTTAGTAGGTAGTAGAGTTTGGAGTTGAATAATGATCTGTCTACTGCTAAAATTCATACCCTTCCCACTGAATCACATGGAAGTGAATTTATACAATTTAGAGTATGTGTATTTCCTCCAGCAAATGAGGACCAAGGCACATGGCCTGCAGAGTGTGTCCAGTCATGCAGCTCTGCCTTTGGTTTCCTGCCCAGCTCTTCTGTTAGAAGGCTTTGAGATTAACATTCTCAGTGTGTGGGGGGCGGGGGAGAGGGGTAAGGCTCCGTCCAGATACCTATGTCAACCACCAAGTAATCTTTTTCTATATATATAGTTCAATGGATTGTAGTAATGAAAATGGAAAAGTTAGGTTATGTGCTTAAAATAAGTCTTTTTTTTTTTTTTTGTAGACTATGCCAGTTGCAATGGCTTTATTAAGAGATGTTCATAACCTTTGTCCCAAAGAAGTCTTAACATTTATTTTAGACTTAATCAAGTACAATGACAACAGAAAAAATAAGGTAAGTTACTTTTCCTATTATAAAACCACCCAGTGATATTTTGTTTTTAAAGATCTATTTAGTCTACAAAATCATAGTTGAGTCCATGGTACTTGAAACTTCTAAGGATAGAGACATACAAACATGATTTATTAGAATAACCAGTAGATAAAAACAAAGATTAATTGGTTTTTAAATGTTCCTCAAGCCTCTTGTAGTATGGAGATAATAGTGTATCAGATTTTGGGGAGCCTGCCAAAACTTCTCTTGCTCAAGTCTGACAGCACAATTTTATTTTTATTTTTATTTTTACCAAATGATACCGAGAAAATAATTCCCAATTGGAATTAACGTATTGATGAATTTGATTTTTTTTTTTTACCATTGTGTGTTTTTATTCATTTATTTAGCAAATAGCTATTGGATGCCATGCTTCAAAAGTTATTTCACCTTTCTTGTTGCCAGTCTAACGATCATTAAATGTTTTGAGAATATATACAATGCTAGGTAGTGTACCATGTTAAATATCAATAAAAAGAGTAGATAGTTGATGTCTTCAGGAACTTCATTTATTCATTAAAAATTTATTGAACAAGTACTGTATATTAGTCTGATTCTGGGCCCTCAAGGATGCAACCTAGTAGAGGAATCAGACAAGGAACCAGTTAACAGTCAAACGTGATAATTGCTACAATGGAAGTATACACGATTTCCTAGTATAGTCAAGTACAGTCAGTCGTGTCTCAGTATCCATGGGGGATTTGTTCCAGGAACCTCTTCAGATACCAAAGTCTATAGATACTTAAGTCTCTTATATAAATGGTATAGTATTTGCATATAACCTATTCACATCCTCTCGTATGCTTTATATCATCTCTATATTACTTATACCTAATACAATGTAAAGGCCATGTAAACCATTGTTATATTGTTTAGGGAATAATGGCAAAAAAATAAAGTCTGTCCACAACCATCCATTTCTTTTCTTGAATATTTTTGGTCCAAGGCAGTTGAATTTGTGGATGGAGAACCTATAGAAGTGGAACCCATGGATGTAGAGGGCCGGCTATAGTGCCTGCTTTGAAGGATGTGGGGAGAAAGACTCAAGGAAGTTTTGTATAGAGGTAGTGACCCTCAACCTGAGTCATAAAGATGAATGGGATTTTCCCAGAGTATGAAAAAGAGCAGTATAGGAAGGTCATTCCAGATGGAAGGAGCAGTGCATACAAAGATATATGTAACTCTTAGGATAATTCAAATTGATGAAAAGTTTAATATAACATTACAACAGTAAAAAAAAAAGTCACAGACATGTTTATTAAAAGATGATTGGTAATGAAAATCGAGAATATTAATTTTTCCTCTTTAAGTAATATTCAAATACTTTAAGCTTAAAAAATGGCTTAAAAAATAAATGCTTTAGAAGAATTAAGAATACATTATACATGCCTATAATCCTAGCACTCTGGGAGGCTGAGGCAGGAGGATCACTCAAGGTCAGGAGTTTGAAACCAGTCTGAGCAAGAGCGAGACCCCATCTCTACTAAAAATAGAAAGAAATTAATTGGCCAACTAAAAATATATAGAAAAAATTAGCCAGGCATTGTGGCGCATGCCTGTAAGTCCCAGCTACTCAGGAGGCTGAGGCAGAAGGATTGCTTGAGCCCAGGAGTTTGAGGTTGCTGTTAGCTAGGCTGATGCCATGGCACTCTAGCCAGGGCAACAGAGTGAGACTCTGTCTCAAAAAAAAATTTTAAAAAAAGAATACATTATAGCTGATTCACTTTTTCTTGCTATTTTTGAATACTGTTGGCTTCCTCTTTGATAAGGCTCTATGATCATTGGTCTCTTCCAGAACATTGCATACTAGGGACATAGGAGTCCAAGGATATCCTTTAGTTGCCTTTGTCATGGGTCCAACTTTTTTAATGAGTAGGCAGACCCATTTTCAGAAGCATATGCTTTATTTTTTTATTATCGTTTTGCTTAAGTGGCTCAGATTTTTATGTAATTTAACACTAAGAATGAAACAAATAAAATTTCTAATTAGAAATTTCATTTAGTGCTTTATTTCAATAAATACTTAGCTGTATAAGTAGTTCCCAAGGAAATTCTATGTAATGGACTGTGTAACTGGTTGTATTTCTCATTACTTTCCTTAAAAGTTCATAATTTCAGGACCGCATGAAAGGTTTTTCAGCTGTCAATCTTGAAATTGTATTGGCCTGCTTATAGGAAGTCTTCAAATATACCCATAAAACATAATTACTGTTTTTTTTTATTTGAATTACTATCTGATGCTTGATTTGGGGGGTTGACTCCCAAATCATAATGATAATAATTATTATTATTATTAATAATAATAATAATTATTAATTATTATTTTGAGACAAGATTTGGCTGTGTTGCCCAGGCTGGAGTGCAGTGGCATGATCATAGTTCACTGCAGTCTCAAACTCCTGGGCTCAAGTGATCCTTCTGCCTCAACCTCCTAAGTAGCTGGGACTACAGGTGTGCACTACTGCGCCTGGCTAATTTTTCTATTTTCTGTAGAGCGGGGTCTTGCTGTGTTGCTCAGGCTGGTATGAAACTCCTGAGCTCAAGTAATCCTCCTGCCTTGGTCTTCCAAAGTGCTAGGATTTCAGGTGTGAACTAAAAGTCTAATCAGTTTTTATAGTTAGAGGCTGTAAATTAACTAGTTTCGTAAGACTAACACCCTGAGGATACTAAGGATAACTAAGTGCAAATACTGTTAATAACAACAGTAACACTAATAATAGCTTACTTCTTGTGTGTTCCATGCCCTCTACCAAAACATGAATAATTTAATGTAATTCTCACTAGACCTCTGAAATAGGTACTATTACTATCCCAATTTGAGGGTTATAAAGATTAAGAGACTTACCCAAAGTCATATGTATGGGAGAACCAGGAGTCAAATCCAGATCTGTCTGATATCAAAGTTTGTTCTCCTAAAAATTGTGGTTGGGAGAAAGAGGTTATATTGTTATTTAAAGATTAACAGATTAATGAATTATAACTATCAAAAAAGATGTGATTGGGTGGATGTCTATTTCATTGGTTAAATTACCAGGTTTTTTTCCCATTTGTTTTTAAAGTAGCTTACTTCCAACCACAAATAATTTTTCTTAGAGGGCTTTGGTTATAAAGAAAGAGAGTCACACATAGACACAAAGTTTTTAAAGACTATGAGAAGAAATGACAGATTTTCTACAAGTAAAATTAAATTAGAAATATAAAAATCTAAGTCTAGAAAATCTAAATCTAGAAAAAAGGTGGGACTTGGAGAAAACATTTTTGACATCTTATTAATTGGGCAGGAGTATGAAATTCAATATTGTGGATGAATTTGTTTT
This sequence comes from Mirza zaza, assembly GCA_008750895.1. Taxonomy (NCBI): domain Eukaryota; kingdom Metazoa; phylum Chordata; class Mammalia; order Primates; family Cheirogaleidae; genus Mirza; species Mirza zaza. The sequence goes on along the minus strand of VSMD01024988.1, from coordinate 1,772 downwards.
CAAGAAGACTAAAACTTAATCCTTTAAACCTGGTTATTATCAATTTTATATGAAAATCTCTTACATACTTATTTCTAACAATATATATATATGTATATGAAGTTTCTCCACCATCTTAAAATATGCAAAACCTGGGTTGAACTGTCACTGATAACAAAGGATTGTTGTTAAAAACATTAGTCATTCTTTGCTGCAGTACATTCATTTTTTCTTTTCTTTTTTGGTGGGGATTTTCGCTATATTGAGTGACCCTCCTTGGCTTTGTTCCACAAATTACTTCTTTGTCTCTTGTAACCTGGGGGTGATAAATAACCTACTTTGTTCAGTCACTATTATAGTTTGTGTAAGAACTGGATGTGGTTTAAGGGTAAAAATTAAATCTTTTGGTTTCCTTATTCCACTCCTACTTGCTTCTCATTTTTTATTTCTGAATTCATTCTTATCTGGATGTTTAGGTCTGAAAAAAGGAGCTCTTATTTTGTTGATAAAGTAGTTATTAGAGAGAACAATGAGATTATAAAAGTACCTGAAGAAAACCTGTAAACATAATTGAATAATCTCTGAATGGTGTGAAACAAAACTCAGAAACTATGAAAGAAAATGTTGATAAATGCAACTGCGTTAAAATAAAATTAGTGTGGGTTAAAAAAAAAAATCATGATCATTGTGTTTGGCTCCAGAGAAAACAATTAGGCCCAGTAAACTGAAGTTACAGAGGTTAAATTTTCAGTCATTAGAGTGGTCTGAAAGACAAACTTTATCCATAGTGAACACTTTTGGGGTATTTTTCCTTTGGTTTTGTTTGTTATGTGCCTTATTTTTTTTTTCTCGTGCCCAGTATCTGAACCAAAAAATGTTTAGAGACTCTGCGTTAGTGTGTTAATGTGAGGTTCTTACTTCACAATGAAAGTCAAAAGTGGACAGGTATTCCTCTTCCAGTTGCCTAGCACTTTGTGTTAGCACAAAATACTTCCAGTACTGCTAAGAGAATTATTTCACTTTGCTCCATGTTCAAATTCCTAGCCCAGGGCATCTGATTTGCTTAGTTTAAATCAAACTATACCCAGTTTGCCTTTTAATAAATTGCTTCTCTGGGAATTGACATGGATATGGATTTAGGATTTTTTTTTTAATGGTCTCCTCTATTTTGTCTGCTGCTCTGGCAGAACTCCTACTATTCATGTTATGTCTCCTGTAACCAACCCTCCAATTACCTTATGTTTTTGTTTCTATTTTCTATTTCTTTTTGCCCAAAATTTTGGGAAATTTTTTTCAATTTTATATTTCAGTGAATTTTGATCATTATTCTCTGCATGTTTCTTTCTTTTTAAAATAATGTTATGCTGTTAGAAGATATAACTTAATTGGTCATTTCTCAGATAATATTAATAATAGTTTTGAATTTTTTTTTTTTTGGTCCCCTATGATTTTCTTTTTCTTGAATTCCCCATTTCTTCCAAGTTGCTTTTTTTCTCTTTGCTCTGGTCTCTGTTTTTTGTTTTTATTTTATTTTTTTTTTATTTTGGCGTATTATGGGGGGTACAGATTTTAAGGTTTCAATAAATGCCCTTTCCCCCCTCCCCCCACAAGTCTGAGTCTCCAGCATGACCATCCCCCAGATGGTGCACATCTCACTCATTATGTATGTATATACCCTCCCTCCCTTCCCCCTCCCACCTGCCCACTACCCTATTACTGTAGTACCTATGCGTCCACTAGGTGCTGCTCAGTTAATACCAGTTTGTTGGTGAGTATATGTGGTGCTTGTTTTT
>VSMD01024987.1:0-35370 GCA_008750895.1 Mirza zaza | reverse complement strand
AGGAGAAGCTGGTGGTACCTGCAGATTCCAGGAGGAGGGGCTAATGGTGCCTGCAGATTCCAGGGGAAGGGGCTGGTGGTGCCTGGCAGTTGTTTTTGGTGGGTCTGGTCAGTGAGCCTGTTCTCCTTTTTTCTCTCTAGGGAGGGGAAGGGGGCCCGCCACCAGCCTTACAAACACCGTCTTTCTAAGGGAAATGTTACAGGTAAGGAGACAGAAGCCCAGAGCTTCTGTCAAATTGTTTGACAAATTGTTCGATGCCATCCTCCAAGTGGCAGAGCCTGTTTTTTAGCCCAAGTTGGCTCCTTCCCCAGTGATGCTGCCCTACCATGGCAGTACACCACCTCCACGCAGGAACTTAAGCGCCAATCAAAGCTGTGAACAAGCTGCCTGAGCCCAGAGATGAGGAGGCCAGTGGGTGTTTGGTAGGAGAGAATGGGACCGTAAAAGGTTCCCATGTGCAGGAATCCTATGCAACCAACACACAGTGACCCACACCATCTACGCGTACCCACATGGCATAAGTGATAGCAAGCCGGTCGGACTTCTACGCAGTGAGCAAGATAACTGCCCGTGACGCACAAGGCAATTGCATTTCTAATGTCATAAGTCCAGGAAAAAGCAAGCTGAAGGCATTTACGATTAAAAAAAAAAAAAAAAGCAGGGTGCTCTGCAGCTCAGCATTACCTTCCACCGAATCCAATTACCCAGGTTAGACTGCACAGTGAACACACTGAGAAAGCAGTGTTGGGTTTTTCTAGATTTCCTTCCTGTTGAAGGGGATCCCACGCTAGACGAGTCAATTGCAAAGGACACACACAACCATTCTCGATCTTTATGCAAAAAGACAAAAAAAAATCTAGAGAGAACAATTAAAAGCGATGGCTGTTAGGAGACCCAGAACACTATAAACCACACTTAGCAAATGCAAGATAAACGTCCTCCCCACCACCATCCCATGGATGTTCCCTTATCTGATAAAGAGCTTGCTCCAGGAGAGTACCCCACATAAACGCTAAGGTCACAGAACACACCTCTCCAATGAAACCCCTCCAACTGTCGTGGATGCAGCAAGAAAGGCTGTCCCACTTCTGTATAAATTCTAATTATCTCACTTCTAATCTTCCTCAGAGAGATGTTCTTTGTTAATAGACACTGTTAGCTAAATAGTGATGGAGAGGGAAGCTATTTACTCTACTCACTCCCATCATACCAGCGGACGGACGCTTCCCGGACAGAAGTGGATCAGCACACGTGATGGGTGAGCGTCTTCCAGAGATCATCACCGTGGCCAACCAAGGTGCCAGGCAATGGCTGGCCCTGCAGCAGGTGGTCCTGGTCCTCCTGCCTCCTTCCCTGCCCAGCCTTTCTCCTCGGTGCATTTCCCTCCCCACGTCACCCCATCATTCACCCTCTGCAGCTCTGCCGAGAGCTAGGTTGAGAATGGAATACAGGTGGAAAGAGACTTCAGATCTGACTCTTCCCAAGGGAGCTGTCATCCTCAGTCACTCCAGTGGGAGGGTGAGAACAGAGCGGACACAAGGTATTGGAGGTATGGAGAGTGACACTGGGTAAGGCTACGATTTGTGGATTTGGGTTCTTGCTCAGGTACACACAGAAATGTCACTCAGGGTGTCTGGCTCTTGTGTCAGCCCCAGTTGTAAGGAGCTGCCTGTGAACGTGATGGAGGAGGATTCTGAAGCCCGTCGGGGGCCTGGGGAAGGGTGCAGTGACAGCCCACCAGTGCCCCCCACAGGTACCAGGAGCCTTGGATGTGCCGTGCACAGTGCCGGAAGGCAAACCAGGAAGACACCGTTTCTCCCCAGACGTTTGGGCTTGAAGATCAGCCCCCAGTGTCATGCAGAGCTCAAGAAACATATTCTGTGTTTGTGGAAGTATAAACAGGCACAACATTTTTAAGGGAAAATATGACTTTGCAAATACCATTTTTGGTATTTCCCCCTCCCCCTAAGTTTCCAAGAAGAAATAAGAAAGCAGACAAGTAAAAGCACCTGAATTTGTGGAGCTTGAAAGCAGTATAGACCTGGGGTAAGGGAGGGATGAATTTTTAATGAGGTTGAAAAAAAAATAAAAGAATCCTCAAAAGGTTAATGCGGTAGTCAAATAACTGTTTGTGTTTTCCATTGGTTATAAACAGTCTTCTTTGTAACCAAGGGTAATGCTTGTCCAGTCTTCCAGAAGGAAAAGGAGCTGTTGGCAGATGTTGACAAAATGCAAGCAAGGGCCCAGGGCCTGGAGGGGTGTGTAACTGATGAGGTGGGGGTGGGGGTGGGCGTGGGCAGTGGCTAAATGCCAAAGACAAAAAGAAGTCATCACCCCCTATCCCCCCACACTGCACTCCTGTCTCCTAATTAGCTGTGAGTTGGTCCTAAACCCAAAATGCAAGTTGAAATTTCCAAACTGAATGCTTCAGGTGTACAAAGGAAAATAACTCTGCATCCTTCAATCTTTTATATACAAAAGAAATAGGTGGTCAGGTTAGATTTTGAGTTTTCAAAGACACAAGCTCATCTGAGCTTCCTATTTGACATACACACACACACACATATATATATCCTCACAATGAAATAGCAAAATATCCCGGAGGTCGTTGGGCAGGTGGCAGGAGAGAGCTCTCTTCCCTCCCCCAGACAAGCACCAGTCTCAGCAGATGTCGGGAGCATTTCCACAGAAGATTTGTTTTTTTAAATCCTTCCATCCTCCCACAACAACTAGAGTGGCTGAGAGTGCAGATTCCTGCACCAACAGCCCGGGTGAGGATCTGCCCTTTGTTAGCCGCGTGACCCTGGGCGAGACGCCTCCATCCACCTACCTTGTAGAGCTGGAGGGATTAAATGTGTGAGCACCTATCAGGATGTGCTCGGGAAATATCGGCTATTCTGACTGTTGCTGTTTTTACTTTCACTGTCATCCCACAGCCTCTTTGTTTGACGTGGAGTCAACAGAGAGCAGAGCGTGGGCAGAGCTCCATGGAGTGTCCAAACTGGGACGTGCCGACCGCTTCCTTTCTAGGTAGGCACAGTTCCAAATGAATACTTCACAGAGAAGAGATGCTTTGTGTAATTTTATCAGCACACTTTGCTAATGAGAGGATTCCAAGCTGACAGAGGAGGCCACTCCCTAACTTATCTAATACGTTTTAAAGAAGTGCCACCTTCCTAGACCCAGCCCCTCTTCCCTGCTCTACCTGAGCTCTTGTACTTCGAGGTCCACAATGACTACAGAAAACAGAATCAACATGCATCCAAACCCTCATTTGCAAGTGGGCAAGCTGATGTCCTGGCCTCTGGCTTCCTGCTGGATAGCCCCTGCCCTCTGCAAACCTGCCTCGGGGTGGTCAGTGTCACCATTTAACGGTCTGCCCCATCACCATTGCTCCAAATTCTCCTTCTAACTCCAAGGATCACTGCAAATACACAGCTCCAGGGTCGGAGCCCAAGAACTGTGCCGGGGGCGGGGGCTGGGACAGGCTGCAGAGGTGTGTGCTCAGACAGCAAATGGGCCCAGCAGAGCAGAGGGCAACCTCGGGTAGAGACAAATGGGCTTCACCACCAATGAACAGCGTGACGCTGGGGCGATGACTCAGTGTTCTCCTCTGTAGAATAAAGGGGGTGGACTAAGAATAACTAAATTTCTTTCCGGCTCTTTAAAAAAAATACTTGCTTTATCTAGTCAAGCAGTGGGCCCTAACTACATTGCTACTGCTCTTGCTGTCACAGGACTGTCAGAAAGAGGACGGGATGACATTTGTAAAATGCATAGCATGGCGCACAGACTAAGTGCTCGATAAACAGTGGCTCCAATTATGGCCAGCTAGCAAGTAAGGGCCCACTCACATAGGAAGAGCACTTATCTGAGTGCACAGCTATCTGCCTTTGGTGTAGAGCATGAGGTCAGTCCTCCTGGGCACAGGAGAAAGGCCCTTCCTAACTCCAAGTGCATAACCCCCCCCCCCCCAGGAATGAGCGCTTAAATGCACAGGTGCGAGGTGCTGAGCTCTGACTCCCTTGAAGCAAATTCCTTGAGATGGGGGGAATGGTGGTTTATCTCCAACAGCAAACAGGGACAAAAGTCCTGCAGATGACTCAGTCCTGATTCCCACCTTGTGTGCCACTGTGGTCTGCAGAATCAGAGAGGCAGGTGAGCAGACACTACCATAGGCACAAAGTGGCAACCTAAGCAAAATGAGGACACCAAGGCATGACACGTCCTTCATAAAGGCAGAAGCTGTGATGGTGATGATGCCGATAACACGATGATGAAGAGGACCTGGTGCCCAGAGACGTAAGGGCCTTGCTAGGACAGCTCTGCCTGTGAACGGATCACCTGACCACACAGCAAGTACGGCTCAGGCCCCGAGGTCTCCAAAGATGTATTGCATGAAGCAAGCTTGGGCTCTGTAGTCAGGGCATCTGACCTACCAAACAGGTGCTTTGGATGAGGTGCAAAACCCACAAAGCCTTCATTTCCCATCTGTAAAATGCTGATGATCAGAGCACCCACCTCAAAGAGAATAAAATGCAATTCTGCACATAAGGCACAGAGCAGCACCTGGCACCCCCTAAGCGTGGGATAAGCACTGGCTCTGGCTGTTACTGGTGCTGCCTGCCGAGTGCTCGCTCCGGCCATGCGCCTCCCGGTGCAGACACAGTAATTAGGTTTAAGGCTCTTTCTCAAAGACCAGTGAGGCTGACTAAGGATGCACCTCTGGCTTGATTCTGAGTCTGAGAAGGAGGGATGTGACACTTATAGAGAGGCCAGTAATAAAAAATGCAAACTCCACATTGAAATCTCTTTCCAGCTACTCCTCCAAGTCCTGGTACAGGGAGCTCAGCGGCGGAGCATGTCACAGATTAACAGACACACAACAAACACACTCTCACTTGTGAAACCAACAGCAGCAGAAGTTATTCTGCCGATCATTGTTCATGGGCCTTTGGTTCTGATGATGATTTTAAACCATCACCTGGGAAATGATATTAGACAAATTCTGCACCCACTTTCCCTCGCCTCTCCATTAGAGACGGGATCTTACATGGCACTAAGGAACCACATCATCACCTCTGCAGGGATCATAGTGAAATGGTCATCAGCTGGTTCCCTCATAAGCAGGATTTGCTGTCAAGGTGATGCTGCCTTCAAAGGAAATAATATAGCCTCTCCCTACCGCCCATGCCCTTACGATTCCTTCTGCATTCAAGAATCTCCCAGTCACCTGGAGCCATGTGGCTAGTTCACACGTGCTCACCTACACACACACACACACACACACACAAGAGCATGCCTTAGGATCTGGGAAAAAATGGTACCAGGGGTCCAACTGGGAGTTAGGGGAGCTGGGATTTCTCCTGATGGTGTGTGCTTCTCTGAATGAAGGTGCTACCTCTCTCCTCTCTCCATCCCATTTGAACCACCCACCTGCTTGTCTGCTCTCTGCAAGGACAAATGCCCCAGCAAAAGCTCTTCCTCTGAGCTGCCACATAGCCCTGAGCAGGGAGGCTTCCCCTGCCGCCTGCCAGATCTCGGCACGACCAGCACTTTCTGAAACTGGGCAAAGACCATAATGTCTGTACGAAAGGAGGAGCCCGTCACAGACCTTCATTCCTTCGATTTTCACAACAACCCCCTAAATAGAGCTGATTCCATTCTCTTTTATGATGATGAGTCAACCCAAAGACAGCAACTATGTTCCAAGGTTCCCAGGTGACATGTGTACAAGGTGGAAGGATCTGATGGTGAAGCCACAAGCCCAGAGGGCTGCAGCTGCCCTGAGGGGACCTTTTTCTGGTCCACAAGGCCAGCCCAAGGACAGGGGCCCTGAAGGAACATACCTGGTGCCTCATCACCAACCCCCCCCCCCCCCCCCCCCCCCCCCCCCCCCCCCCCCCCCNCCCCCCCCCCCCCCCGCCACATGCACATGACTCTCAATTCTCATTCCAATCCCAGCCACCATCCTGAGCCAACCCCTAGATGTCCAGCTCTGAGGGAGGAAGGATCATGCCCAGCACGCCAAACCATCATCTGTCACCTGCCCAATCTGCTCTCCCCATCTGTGACTAGCACCCTGTTCACTCTGACATTCAAGCCAGTACCCTGGAACCCTCCTGTTAATCCCTGCCTCTCCCTCACCTCCACATCCAAATCACTCTCTCCAAGTCTCCTCTCTCCTCCCAGAACACCTGCTCCCCACCTTTGCATCTCCCCAGGCCGACTTTAACAGCCCTCTACTTGGCCCTCCTGTCTCCACCCTCATTATTGAAATTAATTTTTAAAACACAATCCTCATCACACCACACCCCTACTTGGAATGCCCCGTGGGCTCCTCCACCAGCTACCTCCACGTTCTGTACCTGCTATTCCAAGGTTTCAGGCCCACGAAAACACTCGTGTTCATCATTAGCATGTGACATCCTTCAGATGTCCCTTGGGCCCCCTTGCTCTTACATCACTAACTCCCCACCTTCCGCACATTCATTCCGACTTCAATACCCAGCCCAACTAGCCCGTCAGCACCCCACAGGTAGTTACTCCTTCCTCTGTACTCTTGCAGCAATCGACCCATCACTCTAACATGATAAACAGAGCCAGCAATTGCAGAGCACACCCTTGACAGTGCCAGGTGCTCTGCTAAGCACTGACACATACAGATAGGCTCATTTAATCTTCATCCTTCTCTATAAGATCCTATCATCATCCCCATTGTATAAACGGAGGAAACTGAAGCCAGAGATTCCAATGACTTGCCTAAGTATTTGGATTTGAACCCAGGAAGTCTGGCACCAGTACCTCATTTCTTAATTACTACCCTCAGCATACTTGATTATACTTACTGATTTCATGTTCATCCACCACGCAAGGCCAGGCAGTTCTGCACAGCAGGGGCCATGTGCTATTTATGTTGCAGACCCAGAGCCCAGAAAATGACGCACAGCTGATAGGAGCTGGAGGGGCGTCTGTCCAACAGCAGACAGGAGGCCAGCCCCAAATGAGTGGGTCTGCTCCATACTTTCCAAGTTAATTAAACCAAACGGACTTCCCCTGTAATTGCAGGATGGAAAACAAAACCCCAAGTGGAAGAGACAAGGCAGTACTTTCATGCCATTTTCCTTTAGTTAATTATATAGAGAAATTAACCCTGCTTCGAGTTCCTAATTCAGATGCCAAATCAGTGTCGTTGGCAGGTACAGGGAGCTCTGCATCCTGCGCTAGGCGCTCTGGGCTGGGCACATCTAGGTGAGGCCTGCACCCTGCAAGGTCCCTCCAGAAGTCCATTCTGAAGGTGGGACATTCGTCGACACCCACCAGCACCCTCTTGGGCACAACTCTACCCAGTACCGCCATCCCCTCCCAACTCTCCAAGTCGACCTAAGCCGCAGCCCCTCACTCTTGCTGCCAAGAGTTTGTGCATCTGCAGAAAGAAGGGAGACGCAATGTACCATCCATGCCAAGCATGGGGCATGGCTTTGGGCTTCCTAAAGAAAATCCTGTGAGCAAATGCGCACCCAGAGAAGCAAGAAGCTGTGCAAGTCGGCACCCACAACTGCAGCCAAGACCCAGGCGCACCAACTCTGCTTTCCAGACCTTAAGTCTCGTGCTCAGCTGCAGCTTGTGCAGGGCTCTGTCCACCAAGGGGCTCAACTGTCAATAGGAAGAGAGAGTTTAAGTGGGATAAAGATAAGAGCAGCTGAAGTGATCCAAGAGACAGCAGTGGATCAAACCAACCCAGAAACAGGAGAGGGAAAAGTCAGAAAGAGCACCAGGCTCCCAGGGAAACAGGCGGCTCCGGAGGGGCCAGCTCAGGAGCAGGTGGCCGTCACAGCCCCTGGAGAGAAGGCATAATGAGACAAACACCTTCCACGCACACGATGCTTACCATTTACAAACCACTGCCACACACAGTGCTCACAACAGACCTCTGAAATACCTACCGTTTTGCCTGCACCAGAGATAAGGAAACTGAAGGAGACTGAGAAAGTAGAAGGCAGCACTAAATCTGAGTTTCTGTCTCCAAGCCCAGAGCACTTTCTTTGGGCTTGGATTCAGAAAACACATCCCTTTGTCAGACTGTGGATGTACTCAGAGAAAGTACAATCCTGGTGCGGACAGACTGGGCTCCCAGGCAGATGCCATCAGCCTCCTCTCTGGGTGTCCCCGGGGACAAGGCACACACGGCTCCTGCCTGGATGCTGGAGTGGCTCCCATCCTTGCCGCCTCCTTCCTGGATGGCCCACCAGCTGTGCACCCCAACCCTGGCTAAGCAGACTCCCCAGCTGGCCCAGGCACTTAGCAGACTGGGACGAGGACACCAACCACAACTTATTTCTGTGCCATCAGCATCCGTACTGTTAACCTCGCTGAATTCCTTGCTGTATAAGCAGGGAACCCTTCTGTGCCTAGTCCAAACCCCAGCCACCTCCTCGCCCAGGGTCCCCTGAGCCTCCTCCCGTGTTGCCATCTTCCCTGGTGACTCTGGGAACCTTTCTTATCATCCACATCTTAAAAACAACCAACCAACCTCACTCCTTCCCCTGGAATCTCAAGCACTTTACGTCTTTCTCACACATGGTTTAACTTCCTACTGTGGACTCCCACTACTGACTCTAACACTGAAGCGTTGGTCCTGCCAGGTTCTTCCCATGAGCCCGCGTGGTCACTTCCTACCCTGGTTCCTGGCCCAGCGGGAACCCAGCGAGCATGTGCCCAAGGAATCAGGGCTCGTCCGAGGCAGCCCGATAGGTTTGCTGCGGAATTGCCTGCCGTTCCTGGAGAAGGTACTGCCTAACGATTTGCTCCTCTATGTGAGCATTCGGAAGTATTTTAGTTTTCAACAGGACACAAGCATCCTGAACCAAAGAAATGAAATCCTAATGATGGGATTTCAGGAACATCCGTTCGTGGGGAATTTTCCACGTTCGTGTAAGGAGAAGCGCTGTCACTGCCTGATGTGGCCTCAACAGGCAGCTCTGGCTTTTGTATCCTGGACACTCCTGCTGTCATGCACTTGGCTCATTCATCCACTGCCGTGAGGGGACAGGGTGACAGCTGTCCAGGCTTGCACGGGGTGGAGGGGTTTCCTTGGGCCCAGGACTTTCCAGCTCTGAAACCAGGACAATCCTGAGTGAACTGGGACAGCTGGTCACCCGAGGGAGAGGCGATGAGTCTGTTATGACAGCGTGTGCAGGGCGTTCAGGGCCCTTTAAACATTGTATGCTGTCACTACTTTGCTGTTAAGGAAGTGGCTCTGTCTAAACTTTCCCTGATTGGAGTCTGGTGGGGCAGCTGTCCGCACAACGGCTCTGCACCACCCCACCGTCTCTTGAGACTCGCAATGCCTCGAAGTTGGGGAGCAACAGGGACACAGCGTCCGGGACCTCTGAAAGGGCCCGAGTTGTGTGGGTTTGAGGGCTCCAGCCTGGTCATCAGCTGGCCTCCCCTGGCTTTTGCCTCCATCTCCAGCTTCCCGAACAAAACCTGTTCCGGAGACAGGCACACCGTGCTTATGCCTTCGGACAAAAGGCTGTGAGGACAGCTGAGGGTGAGAGGAGCCGGGGATGAGAGAAGCCCAGGTGAAGAGGGTGGATCAGGCTCATTATCCCCTATGACTGCAGAGATCAACTCATTCCCTCCATCCAGGCCCCGCTGAAAAGCTTCCCAACCTAAATTAGCAAGCCGTTTGCTGTGTGGACAGAAAGACTCCCGATTCCTCTGGGAGAAGAATTTTTGGAAAGAGCAACCTTCCTTCCAAAACTGGGAAACCGGGGAATGGCAACTGGGGAAGTATTGGATCACACAGCTCAACGTTTAGATTCCATTTAAGAGTATTATTGAATTTCACATTAACAGAAACAAGAAACCGCAGTCGTCAGAAGAGGGAACATATGCTAGCACTTTTGATGTTCTGACTTTGGGTTGTTGGGTGAAATGCAGGTTTGGACTGCACGGGTGGGAGACAAGACAGGGGAGAGGGCTGCTGAAGGACGCACGTTCCAGAAACTCGGCCAGGCACACACAACACAGCACGCTGCAGTGAGACAGTGGGCAGTGACACCGGGCACAGACCAACCCAGGTTCAAATCCTGCCCTGGGTATGTGGGTCCTTGGGTAAGGTACAGTCCCTCTTAGTGCTGCCTGCCATCTGCTGAACACCCACCACGCGCTGGGCTCGCTGCTGGACAATGGCCACAGGTGCCCTCGATTCAGCTTCGTGAGTACGGGAGCTAGTTTTATTATCCACATTTCACAAGTAAACGGAAACTTAAAGGACAGAAGTAACTCACAAAAGGCCACACAGGTAGTAAAGGGCAGAACAAAGACCCCAGGCCTGACTCTCCCACGATGCCATGCTACCCTTCCACCTCAGTTTCTGAAAAATGTGTATTGTTGTGATTATAAGCAATGGCGTTTTAAAGTCCTTAACACGATTCTACCTACACAGGGGCTTGATTAAATATTACCTGCCTTCCCAGCCTCCCTCCCTCCTTTTAGGAGGGTATAACCATTGCTCTAAAAAACTGGGGGCTGCTGAATTCCTGGTTGTCATGGCTTGTTCACTCTTCCTGGAGCTATCGTGAGAGCCTGGTGAAAGGACTACCTTTAATGCGATTTCAGTCATCCAACTCAACTCTGCTTTTAGCAAAGGTGACAGTTAAAATTGCCGCCTTTTCTTTTGCCAGTCAGCCTAGCGTGCCACATGGAAGAGACTTTTTCTTTTTTCCTATGATGTATACATGCCCAACCTTGGGGCTGAAATTCTAGTCTCGATCACATGGTATTTTAGGATTTCGATGTAGACTCCCCCCATAACGCACTCCGTCTTCCGGTTTGCTGAATCACAGCGTCTTCTGGCTGTGGGGCCTTGACTTTGAATCGAGAGACAGATGCTTGGTAATTACAAGGTTTCCTTCCTTCAGCAGGGGATTGGCAAGTAATTGCCTTGTTTTTTAAGGGAGAATTTTAAGCAGTAGTTTAAAGAGCCAGACACACAGCTTTTACGTGACAGGAAAAATGAAATGCATCCTTAAAGTACTTCCACAGCCCTTATGACTGATGCAAAAGGACCCACGACTGAGATCCCACTGAAAGGAAGGCAGGACAAGAAAGGCCCGTCTGGACGGGCACCAGGTGCCGCAGCTGTGCTGAGTCCAAGCTGACTTGTCTCGGCTCCTGTCTGAGTACACAAAGGTGGCTCGTTTATCGCAGAGGAAACTAGAAAATACAAATAAGCAAAAAGAAAATACCCTCAGTCTCCACCACTCTCAGCTATATACTGTTTGCGTTTTGATAAATATCTTTCCAGATAAGACGTAAGAGTATAAAGAGAGAGTGTGTGTGCGTGTATTTTAAAGATGAGCCGCTGCTCTTATTTTTTTGATAACCTGATTTTGCCCCCATGTAACAGCATACAGTGAACGAGTGTGTTATCTATTCCCATCTTCACTACTTCACTTCCATATCTATTTCCACCTTCACTACTCAAAGCGTGGTCCAGGGGCCGGCGGCATCTGCATCGCCTGGGTTCTTGTTGGAAATGTAGGTTCTCAGGCCCCACGCTAGACCTGCTGGGTCAGAAGCAGCATTTTAACAAGATGCCCGGTGATTTTTATGTACTTCAGAGTTTCAGGAGTACTGAGCTACATCATTTTAAGCGGCGGCCTCATACTGCGTGCTATAAATGTGCTATAATTTAGATAATCTCTATCTGAACACTCAGGTTTTACACGAGTTTTTGCTTTTCTAATCAGGACTGTGATTGGAAACCTGACACCAAATGTCTTCCTCCCGATTTCCTGCCTGAGGTACACTAGAAGAGGGTGCTCCTCTTAAGAGAGTTGATGAAAGCTGCTAAATTTTGCTCAGTAGCATGAGAGCCTATTTCTCATGCCAATTCTGGAAGTTATCCGTCCTTGTAAATCTTTGATTTTTTTTTTTTTTTTTTTTTTTTTTTGACCGAGTCTTGCTCTGTCACCCTGGCTAGAGTGCTGTGGCATCAGCCTAGCTCACAGCAACTTCAAACTTCTGGGCTCAGGGGATCCTCCTGCCTCAGCGTCCTGAGTAGCTAGGACTACAAGTGTGCACCACCATGCCCGGCTAAAGTTTCTATTTTTAGTAAAGACGGCTGGGTCTTGAGCTTGCTCAGGCTGGCCTCAAACACCCAAGCTCAAGTGATCCTCAGAGGCCCAGGCCTCTGAAAGCACTGGGATTACAGGCGTGAGCCACCGCGCCTGGCCATCTTTGACAGTTCAATAAAAACAAATGGTACCTCGCCACCAATGGTTAAATAGTCTGATCACTAGCGTGGCTAAACATGAATTCATGTACTTTACTGGCTTTTTGTTTGGATTATACAAATTGTTCAGGTCCTTTGTTGGTTTTTCCTTTGAGGCGATTATCATTTCTCTTCTTGATTTCATAAGAAATCTCTATATATTTAGACATTATCTCTTTGAAATGTGTTACAGATATAGCCCCAGTTTCAAACACTGTGGCTTGCTCAGCACCGGGCTAGGCTCCAAAGGCAGAAAGGGACTTGGAAAGAGAAGCCTGAACTGGGATCATACGTGCAACACAGAGCCGTTCCTCCTTGAACCTACACACGGATCATTGCTTGGAGGAGAAGTGAGTTCAAGCTCCTGACCTATCGACTCCAAACCAAGATGCTCTGTCCCTGCGACTTCAGGGGCCCAGAGAACCTCACTGAGCTTTGAAAAAGGTGCATTTCCCACTTCCTTCTATTTTCAGATACTGGGTTTTTTAGAGCATGGCACTAGAAGCACTTCTTATTTTTTTAATAAACCTTGGAGTCCAGCAGATAGGTAGTACTATGTAGAGCGTCATTTATATAAAAATTTAAACTTTCGAAATGGCGAGCAGGCACACAAGAAATGTGCTTTAAAGCTGCTCGTGTTTCTAAATGGCCTTACTTATAACCTCATTTCCAGGATTCATTATTTCTGAGCCAACAATAAATTAGGCTTACTGATAGTACCTTTCTCTCTTGACCCTGATTCAATTACTTATTAAGGAGTCACTGTGGTTTAGATTTAGAATTAGAATAAAGGACACAGTGAGCAGAATACAAGACGGCCCAGAATGGCTCGTGGATTCCACAGAAGCACCTGTGACTTCACTGGGCTGTGCCGGGGAGGCCTGGCAGGCCCTTGGTCAGGGGCTACTGGGGAAAGAGGCTCACCTGTTTTTATGGCAGGTGCCTGGCTCTGCCCTCAACAATACTCTGCACCTTTTCAGAGACCCAGAGACAGGCCACAACTTGTAGAGGTTGGTCAGTAGGGCCAGGGAGGCCCACGGCCCCCCGGAAAGCAGTGGAACAGCTAAGGTCTCAACAGCGCCTGAACTGTCCAGTGACCTTATTCTGAAAGTTCTGACAAGTTCCTAGGGTGGGGCTCGGCATGCAAGTGTGTCCCGAAAGGTCACGAGGTACTGGCCGAATAGAGCAGGTGGTAGAGGGCATCGTCAGGCATCGTCAGTAAGTTGGCAGAGCTGGAGGAGACGTTACGAGGAGGGAGGTAGCAACAAGGGAGGGGTCGCAAGTTCTGACTTTATTCCAAAGGCCAGAGACAGCCACTGTGTGCCACCAAGGCTGCCACTCCCCACTGCCCACCACACTGGACATAACTCAGTGTGGAGCTCCTTCCGCTGCACCCAGGCAGGGCGTGTGGATTTCCAGCAGGCTGGGCACGGGACCTGGCCTCCCGTAGGCCAAGCAGTAACAGCAGGGCTTGAGGGGGCCGGTGTTGCCCCCCTCACTAGAACGTGCACTGCATGGTCCTCTGGGTTGCACGTGAGAGCCACTGCCACCTCCCCTTGTTGGCCACATTTTAAAATGCCTAAGGATGAACTGCGGAGAGGGTGACATTGCCCTCTTGGGGAGCCACCTGCATCACCTCTCAGGGTGGCCGGGACCCCCCTGGAAGGAAAATTAGCAGAGGAGCTTCCACTACCTTGAGCTCTGGTCAAGTCAGGCCACAGCGATGGGATAGAAGGAGAGGCCTCCTGGGCTGCAGACTGCAAGGGGCAGGAGCTGGGGGCCCAGACACGGCTCTTGTCAGGCTTGCTCTCTCCTATGCCCATTTAGCCCCGCCGTCCTGGGAGGACGCTGGCTTGGGCTCAGCAGCCGGAGCAAGGAGCCAAGGCAGCGTGGGCCTGGCCCTCAACCTCCATGTGTCACAGGGCTTTGATGCAAACCTCTGCTACTATGCAAAACCCTTGGAGATTCTGCAAAAGCAGAACGACATTTTTCCTCTTATAAACATACATATGCACCTATGTACGTAAAACCTTCCATAAAATATTAAGGATTCTTAGGACTCCCCAAACCCTATCCTGGACTTGTAAGAACCCACCGCCTTCAACTTATCTGCATGGTGGAAGCGGATCCTTTTATTCCATGGGCACTTCACGCGCCATGTCCAGAAACTAAAGTTGAGACGGGCCCGTGGAAATGTTCAAGCCGGAATAAGGTTTTATTGACTCCATGATACAAAAAGTAGATTGAAAAATCCAATTAATAAATGTTTGCTTAAAATATATAAAGTGTAGCCTTATGCCAATTGGTCAACAGCGACCCAACTCACTCACACTGCGTAGAACTCACATGTGGCCTGGGATGTGGGAGGATGCCATCTGTTTGCAATAAAGTGGGATGGGCCCGAGGACATTACCCTATCCCAAGGTGAGAGCGGCTAGGGCAGAGAAGGTATCATCCCAACCCCCTGCCTTTTATAAAGGGGGAAACTGAGGCCCAGGGGAGACGTGACTTGCCCAAATCACACAGCCAGGAGGTGGGAGGGTGAGAAACTAAAACACAGCTTTGGAATTAACAGCTCCCAGCCAGGCTGGGATAGGCTCAAATGAATACAAACAACACCCCAGAATGCAGTGACCATCAGATGAGACCACTCTGTGACACGACAGGACACAGCAGACACAGGGCACCCTGCAACCGAAAGAACTAAACACCCCTCGCTCTGTCCACAACTGGGTGACCACTGCTTCTTTACTGCAGCCAATCAGCTCCACGGTGACCCTCTCTCTTGCAGATGAGAAGGATGCAGATGCTCTGTCACCATCGAGGCCCCTGAGTCTGCACAGCCTTCACTCAGAACTGGCCTTGGCTTCCTCACACCCCCCAGGGAATCACCCTGCAGAAGCCCCATACCTGTGCTCAGCTCTTCCCGGCCCCTCTCACCTGGACACCCCACTGCCCTCCCGCTGTGCGTCCCCTCTGGCTGTGGCAAACTGAGGCCACCTACATCTGTTTGCTAGCAATTGCATTCCTGGTGGTCTTCTCCAGTGGGCTTTGAAAAGTGAGGGCAAACCCAAGTCAAAACCTGGGTGTCAGGCCGGGCGTGGTGGCTCACGCCTGTAATCCTAGCAATCTGGGAGGCCGAGGCAGGTGGATCGTTTGAGATCAGGAGTTCGAGACCAGCCTGAGCAAGAGTGAGACCCCCCATCTCTACTAAAATTAGAAATAAATTAATTGGCCAACTAATATATATAGAAAAAATTAGCCAGACATGGTGGCGCATGCCTGTAGTCCCAGCTACTTGGGAGGCTGAGGTAGAAGGATCACTTGAGCCCAGGAGTTTGAGGTTGCTGTGAGCTAGGCTGACAACACGGCACTCTAGCCCGGGCAACAGAGTGAGACTCTGTCTCCAAAAAAAAAGCTGGGTGTCTCCCTGAGGGTGGGGATGGCATCGGGGGTGGGGATGGCATCAGAATCACCTGCCCCGTCTCCAAATCCGACCTGCCCTCTCCAGGGGCCTGGCTCGCTCCCGCAGCGCAGAAGCACTGGGCCAGAAGCTGGCTGGTGACGCATCAGCTGTGGGCTTCTGCGGGGGCTCAGTGCCAGTCATTACCCACCTCCAGTTCACACTGACTGTCACAGTGACTGGGCTCAGTCCAACAGGAAAGCGCTGGCACAGCGCCAGGACGGACAGTTGCCTGGCAGGGGGAGCTGCTCCTAGCTTGTCACTGTTGCCGACGGTCAACATTTGGAACAAAACGTGGGGACTTAATGGTAACATCTCCAAGTGAGGGTTCAGGACACGGTCCTGACTCACCTACTTTCTAGTCATCAAAGCATTCAGGAAGGAATCAGAAATGGCACATGGTAGGCACTCCAACTTTCCAATTTTGCACACTCATTTTCTCCTCTAGGAAAAAATATGGGTTTGCTCTCTCCTTCCCCACAGGGACGTAACGGAGGTTTTACAGACAGAGAACTTCTCAAGTTGCATTGTTACTGAATAGTATATACTAAGTCACCACTCATGTATGGTGCTGGGACCAGGGAAAGTCTAACATTCCCTGCAAATGTAACATCACGCACCTTTCTGCTCGCCCCTGCCCCCGCCTCGACACCTTATAGGCTAAGAAACGAGCATTTGCTTTTTGTAATGAAACAATTTCCAGGACCAAACTGTGAGATGCTATGAGGACAGAGAGCTGTATTTGTTCGCCCATAAAACACAGCTCCTACCGTATTTTTGGTGCAATTAAAGAGAACGTGCTATTTCCAGAGACAGAAACCTCATTCCACCATTTCTAGTAGTCAATAAATAGAAGAGGCTTTACAATCAATAAGTGGCCCCGAACACTTGACCCTGATCTTTGTTAGATCAGACAAAAATGAGCCCCAGGCTGGGCCTGCCCAGAGAAGGGGCCCAAGCGGCCCTTCTCCCCCAAGGAGCCTGGCCCAGGAGTCCTGCCCCACATCTGCTCATTTTAATAACGTGGTTAGAAAGGAACAGGAGATGAAATAAACTTTTTATAGGCAAAGGCTGGCCTGATGCTCCTAGGACTGTAAAGCTTCACTACCAGATCTCAAAATCTCACTTGCTTTGATTTTTTTTCTCTTAAAGCACCTTGGTGAGCAGCTCCGGCGGCCTCAGCCACCCGGCCCACCCCACACAGGGGCTGCACTGCGGCCTGGGGAAAGTGTCACGTGGGGATCAGCACTGACCCATGCCCCCTCCCAGAAAAGCCCTTCAGGATACGAGGACGCCTGCGGCCCACCTGCCCCACTCTGTCCCGCAGGGTGACAGTCAAGCTGGGAAGGCCAGAGCCCAAAGCCCGGCTGATGAGACAGAGGCTTTGATGACAGCCTGTTTGACGGGAAAGCTTCAAATGTCACTCAATTCCAGGCAGCTCTTTTCCCCTCCAA
The DNA here is from genome assembly GCA_008750895.1 of Mirza zaza. Classification (NCBI taxonomy): domain Eukaryota; kingdom Metazoa; phylum Chordata; class Mammalia; order Primates; family Cheirogaleidae; genus Mirza; species Mirza zaza. The sequence continues at coordinate 18,170 of VSMD01024987.1, read as the reverse complement.
AGCTGAGTTTAAAAGCATCCAGAGCTTTGTCATGTTATCTCTGGCTCACAGGAGCCCTGCGAGGGCAGCGCCTTTGGGAGTTCGAGGCTGTTCAACCCTTTCATCGTCCTGTCTGTCCTCCTTTTGGGGCTCATTGGAAATAATGTCCTTTGCCAGAGTATTATCCAGATTTCCTGCCTCCAAAACCTCTGCTCCACGGCCCCACTAGGCCCACACAACCCATGGGTCCAGGCATGACCCTGCGTCCCCCAGGTCTGGATGACTCCTCAGCTCACAAGTCCAGGTGTGACCCATGTGTCCCCAAGGCCTGGATGGCTCCTCAGCAGCCACTGTCCCCTCCCCACATTCCAGCTTGCTCTGGCTCTCATCTGTGGAACTCCCCGACAAGGCCCTGGTGGTCGCCCCATGACACCAGATGCTGGCCCACCGTGCTGGCTCTGTGGCCTGGGAAGCAGGGCCACAGCCACAGAGGAAGGTCACCCTGCCTGCGGGAAGGAGGCCTGGCTGGCAGTGCACTGATGCCGGTGGCTTAGCCAAAGAGCCGGGAGCAATGGGAGGGGAGAGACAGCTGCTCCATAGCTGTGGAGGAAGAGGAGTCACAGTTGGTCCCCAGGGAAGTTTTTAGAGGAAACCTTTGGTTGAGGTTTGTGAGAATGACTGGGCAGACTTCACTATCGAGCTCTGCCCTGGGTTGCAGGCCTGAGAGGGGAGGGGCTCCCTGCATGGAGCTCACCCACCAGGGCAGGTGCTCTGCAGGGAGATGGAAAGATAATAAGCATTATCTTAGAATAAGCATTATTCTCCTCCTCCCCTCCCACTCCCCCTCCTGCTCTACAGTCCACTACTGGGGGACCAGGAGGGGGCCAGAGCTGGCTCTCCCCCGCACCCACCAGGGGGTCTGCTTTCACTCCCTCCCGCCTCCGTCTGCCTCCGACTAGGCTACGCATCTTGCAGAAACCTGGACTTCTCTTATTCAGTTCTACCTGTGGCTCCTCAAAGAGCATCTAGCTTTTCACCAAAACATGTGGAACAGTCGCTCACACCTTGAAATAATGCTGCCAATCAGAAGGGCTCCTTAAAACTTCCACACCGATGGGCCCGCTCTAGGAGATCGGAGTCACACCCTGGGGTCCTTTCTAAGGACAGCTAGGAGGCACACCGGTGCCCCTAGAGAGAGTGTTCCATTTTGGTGTGTGCCAAATCCTCACCTCTCCGTGGAATCAACGCTCCGTGGGGATCTACGGCCCCCACCCAGCACCTGCAGGAGCAGACGCATGCTCATGCTCGCCCGAACCTTCGCCGGAGCTGCTGCTGCTGAGACCCCTCTGGCCGCTCCAGCCCGGGAATCTGGGAGGGAGGGAAGCCCACCTCGGCAAGCCACACCAGCTGGTCAATGGGAACGACCACGCTGGCTTTGCCAGCCTCACCGGCTACATTTTCTACTTGTTTCCCTGACTGTGGAATTTTAAGCAAAAATTCTGCAACACCATTCAAGTAGAAAACAAACACAAATCTTATAATCTGAAGTTCTAAAGCATAATAAAACCAATTATCCAGAATAAAGTTTTGCTCATTTCCTCAAATTCACCCAGTCTTCTCATTCCTAGTTTTTTGACATTTGAGGTGACATTTTTATGAAGGAAGATGAATCTTTAAATGGCAAATTAAACCAAGCAACAGAGGGGATTTAAGAATATTTATAAAGTTCATGGCTACAAGCAATGAAATAAAAATTAATTATTCACTGCCATAAAAATAGCTCTAGGCTATTTTTTCCAAACCTCCTCAAGGAACACATGTGTGTACACATATGCAAAAGTCACCGAGCTGTGACTTCAGGTGCAGCTCTCTTCTGTAGGAATGTTGTAGCTCAGAAAACATAAAGCAGTTAGACTTCCTCAAGGAAGATCAGAGTCTCGTGGCTTCTGAGCAGGATGACATGTTCCTTGTGTGACTTGCCTTCTGTAGCACTTAACCACAAGGTCTGCCTGGGAGAATCTAGTCTAAAGATGTGAACATGTGAGAGCACAGAGTCACCCTTAGTGGCAGTGTCTCTGCACAGGCACACACACTGCCCAGCTCAGCAGCCATCACTGCTCAACTCAGCTTCCATGGATCACATTCAAGTCTGACATGGCACATCTGGCCCCCAGAAACTGCTTTGCAAGAGCAAAAGCTGAGCAGTAACAGCCCTAATGCAAGCTCAGAGAAAGGACCCACGAGCAGACTATTGTCCCATGCCAGGTTCAAAAGGCAGTAATACCCAGAAGGAAAAAAAAAATGTATCTGTACAAACTTTTCCCTCACCTCTGACTTCCAGAGGGTTAAAGAACTATTGGAAACACATTAGTGAATAATCAGGTTTCACGCATCCTAATCTTCTGGGATTGCTGCTGCCTGGGCTTTTCCCAAATTTGAGACCTCATGCCTCTGGCCACTTTCACTGACCTCTAGTCACCAGCCTTTCATCCCTGGGGTCAGGTTTTCACCTGTGGAGGGCCTTCTGTCTGGAGGCCCCCTGGCCATAGGGACAGATGCCCTGACGGCTCCACCCACATGGCACACCCAGTGGCACTCAAGTAGCTAACCTGGGTGACTTGGGAGAGGCAGGGCTGCTGGCCTTTGAAAGAGGAATGGGCTCCGGATAGGAATGTGAGCTGGGGGAGGGAAAGGGGAGGGCTCTTGAATTGCCTCCCACCATGAGACGGCTGGACTCTCAGACACCAAAGCCACTGCCAGGAAGTGATTGATGGAAGAAGTTGGGGGAGGTGCGGGGGGGGGGGGGGGGGGGGGGGGGGGGGGGGAGGAGTGTGTGGGGGTGTTTCTGCCTTTGAGTCCAGCTGAAACCTTTCAAGTCTCAGATTTTCCCAGTCTTTCCTTAAAAAAAGAAATGATGCCAAATATTACTAAGCATCTTCTATAACCACACTTCTTGTGAGCTACAGATTCCACTATTCTAAATGAAACCAACATCCACGTCCACACATGAGTAACGGCCCTAAAGGGAGGGAGCCTAGAGTCCAGTGACTAAGCGAGCCCATGTCAGCCCATGTGGCCTAACATCTTCCCTCTTCACCCTTAAGAAAGGTTCGGTAAGAGTTCAGGGCACAGAGAGAAGGGAGGGAATGGGACTACATTTACAGAGGATTTGCTACATGTTAGACATTATAGATGCTTTATAAATATTATGTCATGTGATCCATCCCAACAAGGCTGTGAGGTATTTATTTATCATTTCCCCATTTTATAGATTAGAAAATTGAGGCTCAGGTTACTCAGTTACTTTGCCAAGTAAGGTAATAGAGCCTAGGGAATATGAGAATTGAAAGGATTTGGCTGGACTCAAAGCAGACTCAAGAATTTTGACCCAAAAGTCCATGTCCTTTACACTCTCAAACTTAACCCAGCATAAAGTAAGAGACTGCCTCAACTCCCTTGCATCTGGCCCCATTAACCTATTTGGCTAATGCTGACACGTGGTCTGGGTGAAGGTCACTGAACCATGCCGCCAAATCAAAACTTCAGAAAACCTTGGCCGCCCCCTCCTGACTTTGAGGATTTGGTCTTTTAAGCCCCAGGTAGAAAGTAAGAAGCTGTCTTAAAGACCAAGACAAAAAGCCTTTAACCATAGCGCCAGCAACATTTAACATGTCCCAATTATGACACATTTAGCCTAGCAGAACACACGTAACTCTCTGCCAACGTACGGTAGCTTCAAGCCATTACTTGTATGGCCACTGGCTTGATATTTCAGAATGAGGTTTATCCAGGCGACTTCTGCCCTTAAGGGCTCCTTGTCCTCATCCCAGCACCTCCCAGACCAAGTCTTTCTCAGAAACTTTGGAGAATGGAAGCTCTGGGTATAACCCACCCATCATACCATCAATCTCTTCACAGCCCCCCACAGGGTTTAGCTGTAAGGAAGTTGGAGTCCTGCACAACAAGCACAGCCAATATCACAGCGCTTCCTGCGTGCGTGCCGGCATGCCTCCTGGTCCCTTCTCTAACAGACACAGGCCAGTGGCTTTTCAGCACAGTGTTCAATTCCCGATTCTATCACTAATACTTATTGAGCAAATCACTCAATCTCCCAAAGTCTGTTCCATTTGTATAATGGGAGTAACAGTACATAAGTATGAAATAAAATGATTTAAGTGCTACCCAATACATATTTTTGCCTTGAGATCAAGCCTTTCACATATCTCTCTGAATGAAGGTGGTGACCCCAACATTGCACCTTTCCCTCCACTTGTCCCCATTCTGCCTCTCCAGCGCTGACAATGAGAGGTGGCTGGGTGCACACGCTGTGGCACCCAGCAGAGGTCTGGTGTGGGACTTCAGAGCCACCCAGTGCCCCAGAATGGGGATCTTAGAACCACGGGTCTCAGGAGAGCTGCGGACACTGGAGGAAGGCCATCCCCAGCTCCCAGGCTCCGGAGGCAAAGCAGCAGCTGGGCCGGAGGTGGAGCACTCTGCCCATGAGCCAGCAAGCAGAGGCAGCATGGGGGGTGGGGCTTGGCAGGGTCCGCCGTGGACACAGGGAGGGCTGGCTTCTCCATATCCCCACGGCAGGCCTGCCAAGCCCACCAGTAAACCACCAGACCTAGACCCCGTGAGCCTACAAGGAGTGATAACCCTCTTTCTAAGGGTCTCAGCAACAGAGATAAGACGACAGATCAGAAGAAACACAACACACACCCAGAAAGAGAGAGCTACTGGAGGATACAGATGACAGCTTGAATTTTAATTAAAATAATTATAGTGCTCAAAGGGATTCTATTGCAACACACAAGAGAGAAAAAAAAAACAACAGCTTTCCTGTAACTAGAAAACATGATTTCCCAACTAAACAACTCTTCAGACAAAGAGAAGGTGACAGTGGTCATATAGGAATCTGGAATCACTAACCCAGGAGATCAGGACCAAGAAACCTCACTGCAGAGAGAAGCAGGAGGAGGTGGAGGGCAGAAAGGACATGCTAGGATACTGTGAGGCAGCATCCGGAGACCCAGGAAGAGAAGGGACAGATGACAGAGGGGCGGTGAAGGTCGCCGAGTTCTGCACGTGCACTGTAAGAAAACATACACAGAGGCATACTCTGGTAGAGGTCTGAACCTGAGAATAAAGGGGAAAAGGGCACTCTTTCAGGTAGCATAAACTCGCACCTAAAAAGGAATGGGCACAGACTAGCTTAACAGTGGGACCATGGAACTCCGGCATGGCTTTCCCAGACAAGGTATCACTCAGCTATGGAGATAAAAGACACTTGAAGAAAAGAATTCAGAGTACAGTTGACCCCTGATCAAAACAGGTCTGAACTGCACAGGTCCACTCACACATGGATTTCCTTCTGCCTCTGCCACCGCTGAGACAGCGAGACCAGCCCTCCTCCTCCTCCTCTTCCTCCTTCCTCCTGGGCCTACTCAACATGAAGACTGGGAGGATGGAGACTTATATAATGATCCACTTCCACTTAATGAATAGTAAATACATTTTCTCTTCCTTATGATTTTCTTAATAACACTTTCTTTTCTCTAGCTTACTTTATTGTAACAATATAGCATATAGGACATATATAAAATACGTATTAATAGACTGTTCATGTTGCTGGTAAAGCTTCTGGTCAACAGTAGACTATTAGTAGTTAAGTTTTTGGTGAGTTAAAAGTTATACACAGATTTTCAACTCTGTAGGGGGTCAGCACTTTTAACCCCTGCGTTTTGCAAGGGTCAACTGTGTATACCAACAGGCCCCACAGCAGAGGACAACAATAATGAAAGGTCTCTAACAACACATGGACCAAAATCAAGACTCCATGGTGAGAAATGAGGAAAGAAAACTGAAGACCACTGAGCCAAACGGTCTTGGGCCTCAAAGTCATTTCTGACACCCTTGATCTGATGGGTGATCACAATGTCATTTAATCACAGAGATTTCCGTCATGCCCAAGCAGTTTAACTATCTCAATGATATGCACAAGATATGCAATTCATTTTTTTTAATTAATATCTTTCACATATAATTAAGCATTCTAGATATAACTCAGACTGAAAATATACTTATGTGCCTTACAGGTTAAAATTCTATAAGTTAAAGTATAATTGTTTAGTTATTATTAAAGGAGTAAATGTTATAATAATTAAAGATTGTAATAGCTGCTAATTTCAAAAACAAAAAGTATTAAGAAATTAAGGGCTTTCAAATACATAAACTGAGAAACACAATGACAGTTAGTACAAATATTACAAATACTATGAGTATGTTGCCCAGATAACTTTAAAAAGACTATTTATCCTTTTAGAACTGACAGTTATAAAATTTAAATAATGACACAAGGCAGAATAATAGAGTTTAGTTTATATCATAATTATAATCTTTGTAGAATTATTTCATGTCTTAGCTCTTGTAATACTAAGCTAAATAGCCCTTAAGAATTTAATGTAATCTTACAGTCATTTAATTTCATTCAGGCTATAACTATTTCAAGAAAATGTTCTATTTGGGAATTCTTCACCTAGGGACAATGAATTGAAAGCAAAAAGTCAACAGTGCCACCTTAGAAATTCAGGAGTAGATAAAAGTTTCACAATCTTATATGACAATATGCATAATGAATCACTTCCAATCTAGACCTAAAAGAAAACATATAGAGCATTAAAAAAAGAAAGTATTATAGAAAACTTGTTTTCATAATTCAAACTTTACAATAACAGACTTTATAAGAATGCTTTAAGAATACAATTTCTTAGAGTTTTAAGTCTACAGAGACTAACACTACACTCGAAATGAATGTTAAAATGATTACCACGGACAAATTACCATTTTCAGTAGTTAGAAGATGAAGAATTGCCAAGATTTGCTCAAACTATGAGTCCTGGTTGTTAAGTTCCTCCTGGAAAATGTGTTACTGAAAAAAAATTTTTCCCTGAATTAACGTGCTCCTTCTGTATATTGTACAGCAGACAAGGTGCACAAACATCCAGGCCTTTGAGGACAGATAGCCTGCTGGATTAATGAGGAACTCAGCCATGTTTCTGCCTTTCTGGTTTGCTGGCACAGGGGATTCTGGGTAACCAAACTGATGTGTCAAGAGAGTACGAGTGTTCCTTATGTGATATCTATTGTCTCCTCAGGGAAGACACCATATACTGGCATTTGAAATGCGGACAGAAATTCTGAAATAATTTTGTTATCCTGAAAGACAAATATACTGCTCCACTGCCACATTCCTTAGTTTTTCTCAAGTGACTGTAGGAAGCAGCAATTGCATGCAGAAACGTTAGAAGTAAAAATTATAAGTGAGGGCAACATACGAAGTTTACTCCTAAAAATATTCAAAGAACACATTTAAGTGGTGAGCCAAGATTTAGTTTATGGGTTTGTGTCAATGAAATTGCAACATCTTATGAACTGACCAAATCCTCAAGTCTAGGAGATGAAAATAAGGTAGGCCCTTCAAGAGCTACTATTAGGAAGGTGAGGACATCACTGGTAGAAAACTCCTATATTAGCAGATGTAGTAAAAAATGCCTTACCCAGTGCCCAACCTGAAATGAACACCTCGTCATTTTCACAAATGTGCAATAGAGTGTCCACAGGTGCAATCAAACCACTAACAGCATGAGAAATTATTATTCCTGTACTACACTGTCAACCTTTGGAATTTTGACTCCTAAAATCTTTAATAAAGTAAAAAAAAAGAACTTTAGACAATACTCTTGTATACTGTAAGTTCGTTCTACAGTTGGCTTCATTCTGGACTTCAGTAGCCATTTGGACAAAATGTATACTTGGTGTATCTCGTGTGTGCATGTGTGTGTAATATAAAAAGATAGTAAATCTCTGGGATTGAGTATGATAAAAAGTTAAATAAGGATTCTTGATATAAAAGGTCTTTTTCTGAGAAAAACAGTCTTAGTTGGGGAAACAGCATGCTGTTTTTAAATGACTATAGAGAAATATATATTTAATTATGAGGTGGGGAGGAGAAAGGGAAAAAATATTATAAAAATGGAAAATAAATGACAGTCAATTGATTTTTGACAAGGGTGTCAAAACAATTCAATGGGGAAAAAAATCATCTTTTCAACAAATGGTGCTGAAGCAATTGAATACCAACATGCAAAGGATAAAATTGCAACCTTACCTCATACCATATACAAAATAAACCTCAAAACAGATCAAAGAGATAAATGTAAGAGTTAAAACAATAAAGCTTTTAGAAGAAAACATACAGATAAACTTTAATTATCTTGAACTTGTCAATGATTTCTTAGCTTTGACACCAAAAGCACAAGCAACCAAAGGAAAAAATAGGTAAATGGAATTTCACAAAATGTCAAACTTGCTTCCAAGGACACCATCAAGAAAGTGAAAAGACAGCCCACTAAATGGGAGAAATATTTACAAGTCATATATCTGATAAGAAACGTGTCCAGAATATATAAAGAACTCTTACAACTCAATAATAAAAAGACAAATGACTCAATTTAACAAATGGGCAAAAGATTTGAATCGACAGTTTTCCAAATGAGATATGCAAATAGACAATAAGCATATGAAAAGACCAAAATAACGAGTCATTCAGCAAATACAAATCAATGAGATACCACTTCACACACTAGGATGGCTAGAATCAAAACCTGAGACAAGTGTTAGCAAGAATGTGAAGAAACTTGGACCCTCATACATTGCCAGTGGGATTATAAAATGGGACAGCCATGGGCCGGGCGCGGTGGCTCACGCCTATAATCCTAGCTCTCTGGGAGGCCAAAGCAGGCGGATTGCTCTAGGTCAGGAGTTCGAAACCAGCCTGAGCAAGAGCGAGACCCCGTTTCTACTATAAATAGAAAGAAATTAATTGGACAACATATCTAGAAAAAAAAAATTAGCCGGGCATGGTGGCACATGCCTGTAGTCCCAGCTACTCAGGAGGCTGAGGCAGGAGGATCACTTGAGCCCAGGAGTTGGAGGTTGCTGTGAGCTAGGCTGACGCCACGGCACTCACTCTAGCCTGGGCAACAAAGTAAGATTCTGTCTCAAAAAAATAAATAAATAAAATAAAATGGGACAGCCACTTTGGAAAACAGTCTGGTAGCTCCTCAAAACGTTGAGCACAGAGTTACCATATGACCCAATAATTACACTTCTAGGTATATATCCAAGAAAACTGAAAACAATGTCTATACAAAAACTTACATATGAAGGTTTTGGCTATTATAAATAATAGCCAATATCATCTATTGATATTGGCAAATGTTCATCAACTGATGAACAGACAACCCAAATGTTCATCAACTGATGAACAAATAAAATGTGGTATATATCTATTCAATGGAATACTATTCAACAACAAAAAGAAATGAAATACTGATACAAAAGCCAGCCACAAAAGACTGTATATTACATGATGCCATTTATATGAAATGTCTAGAATAGGCAAATCTATAGAGATAGAAAGGATATTAGTGGTTGCCTAGGGCTTGCGGTAATAACTACAGTTTCCTTTGGGGATGATGAAAATGTTCCAAAATTGATTATGCTGATGGTTGCACAAACTGGGAATATACTAAAAGCCATTGAACTATACCCATTAAATAGGTGAATCCATTTGAATTATATCTCAGTAAAGCTATTACTAAAGAAATGGACAGAGAACTTTCACATTATCAAGTAGAACAACAAAAAGGGATGAACAACTACAACTTGATCAAAACATCAAAAATGGTTAAAAGAGTCCAGGCATGGTGGCTTACACCTGTAATCCCGGCACGGATCTCTTGACCCCAGGAGTTCAAGGCTGCAGTGAGCTACAATCGCACCACTGAATTCCTGCCTGGGCGACAAAGTGAAACCCTGTCTCAGGAAGAAAAAAAAAAAATGGGGAAAAGAGAAAAAAATAAAATAAATAAATAAGTAAAATCAAGCCTGTTTATTTAAATGTGGACAGATTGATCTGTCCAACTAAATTAAAGAACCTATCAGGTAGTGTTAAAAATATAAATCCATCTATCTGCTATTCAAGAGCTACACCAAAAATGACAAAAAAGGATTGAAATAACACACCGGGCAAGGAGATACCAGGCAAATGCAAAGAAGGAAAACACAGGAATGGCAAAATCAATAGCAGACAAGCTGGACTTTAGGTTAAAACTGGACTTGAGTTTAAAGACACTGCAAGATAGAGTGACGCCATTAAAGGCACAGTATTGGAGGAAAATATAAAAGGTATAAATATGTATGCACCAAACAATCAGCAAAAACTCTTAATAATGCAAGAACATGGTCAAAATTTCTCTTTTCAAGTGAGAGTATCTCCCAGAGAGAAAAAAATAAAGACACAAAGAAGATAAATAGATTAACAGATATCCTTACTTCCTTCAAATAAAGAATATACCTTTTTTCTTACACCTTTGCCACATTTGTAAAGATTAATTACATATTTGGGAACAAGGAAAACCTTTACAAACCTTTCAAATTAAAGACTTAAAGGAGACTTCTGTGATCGGAATCCAACAAAATTAGGATCAAATAATCAGGTAACAAAAAAATCTTAAGTACTCAGAAATTAAGAAACACATTTTTAGATCAAAGAGTAAGTCGAAAGAAGAACTGAAGGAAACCCTGAAAGCAATGGAAAAGGGAACACTTGTATGAAAACTTACAGAATACACCAGACGTTATACTCCAAGGAGATTTTAGTGTCAAATGCCTTCAACAGTACAGAAAATATTTTAAAAATAAAAAGGAACTTTGCACTAATCTTAAGTGATTAGAAAAGGACAGCTCTCTAAATCAAAAGGAAGTAGTTATTTAAAAAAGATAAAAGTTCAGACTAATAAAAAACTTAAAATGGACAAATAAACTCAAAGCTGGGTCACTGAAGAGATCAATCAAATAGAAAAACACTTCCTGTGCCCAGTTAAGGATAAGATACAGCAAAGGTGGACGGCGGGAGAGAAGAAAGAGAGGAGAGAAGACAAGGGGAAGAGAAAGGGGAAAGAGGGAGGATGTGCAAAAACATACAAGATTTCTATCCTGAGGACAGATATAGAAAAGCAAATACAATAGAGATTGAACGAATCATTAAAAAAATACTGCATGGAACTTCAGGTCAACGAATTTGAAAATTATGGAAGAAATATCTGATTTTTTAGGAAAACAAATCATCTGACTGATTCGAGAAGTAGAAAAATTCAGAAAAGGTACCAAGATCACACAGCTTCATACCTAAGTTCTATCTAACCCATAATTCTACTGCTAAATGGCAACAGGAAACTTAAAAATAAGCTGACTTATTTATAAAGCCAAGCGGAATTTTAATGCCCAAACCTGACAAGCCTGTGAGATGGGAAATTATTAACAAATCAGGCTTATGACTGCTTAGTTACAGAAACTCTGAACTAATATTAGCAAACAGAATTCAAGCGTACACCAAAGAGATACATTCTGAGACCAGCCTGGGTTTATCCAAATACTACAAAGATAGCTCAATACCAGGAAATCAATAAAATTTACTTCCTCAATAAATTAAATGTGGAAAAAAACCAAAGGACCATAGCAATAAATGCTAAAGAGTCATTTGGCAGAAGTTTAGCAGGCATTCCTTAGAAAAATTAAGTAAAATAGAAATAGAAGATAGTTATTCATGAAGTATTGCGTGAGAAGAGCTTGATAAAAGGTGTACAAAATGAGCCCTTGTTAAATGACGCTGCCCACCAAAAAAAAAAAAAAAAAAAACTATACATGCATGTGTATGCACAAACGTGTCTGTGGGGGATGGGTGAGAGAGGGAGTGAAAAAACATGTCTGTGTATGAGCACCAAGTTGTCAGTACTGATTATAAGGACAGAGATAGGAGAGAAAGAGAAGGGAGGGGAATTCCAACACAAAAGGGAAAAGAGTAAAAAAAAGGGCTCCAGTCAAGAACTATGTATAACGGCTGGTCTGATGGTAGTGGGTTATCAGAACTTATTAACATTAGTGTCACTAAAGTTGGTATTCAACCCCCGACTGCTAGATTTGACTGGCTTAAAAAAAAAAAAAAAGAACTATGTATAATATTACTTTAATGCTTATCATTAAAATTATAGCTGACCCTTGAACAACATGGAGATTAGGGCATCAACCCCCAGAGCAGTCAAAAATCCACATATAACTTTTGATTCCCTCAAAACTTAACTACTAAGAGCCCACTGTTGACTTGAAGCCTTACCAATGACATATACAGTCTGTTAATGCACATTCTATATGTTGTATGTATTATATACTATATTCCTACAATCAAGTAAGCTAGAGAAAAGAAAATGTTATCAAGAAAATCATAAGGAAGAAAAAAATATGTTTACTATGCAATAAGTGGCTAAGGATCATCATAAAGGTCTTCATCCTCATCATCTTCACACTGAGGAGGAAGAGATGGGGTCATTCTTGCTGTCTCAGGGTTGGCAGAGGTGGAAGGAAATTCACATGTAAGTGGACCCATGCAGTTGAGCCTGTGTTGTTCAAGGGTCAACTGCATATATTTTTACATGTATAATTTTTAAAAGATTGCACAGAATATTAAAACAGCTGAGGAAAAAAAAAGTATTTCTTTCTTTTTTAACTCCACAACCACCACTTACCTTCCCAGTCCAAATCTCAGGGAACAAAAAGTCCTCACTTAATGTCATCGGTAGGTTCTTGGACATTGCAACTTTAAGCAAAATGACCTATGACAAAACCCATTTTTTTTCCTCATCAACATTAATAATGAAACGACATTTTCCAAGGGCCTGTTGTATGTCATCTTGCTTCAAGTCACAGTTTCAAAGAACCTATTGATGTTAAGTGAGGACTCACTGTACTTTTTTGTAATATTACCTCCAGTTCTACTCCTTAATGGAAATGGGCATCAGAGTATTGGCTGCAGGTCAGAACTGAGGCAGAGCCACCCACACGCCTGTCGGGAGCAGGCTCCCGGCTTGCCAAGCTTGCTAGTCTGTCCCAGAGGGAGACGCTCTGGACACATAAAGGAGCAGGGTTGGCAGCAAACCATCCTTGGTTTCCCTGGGTACCACCTGCATCTACCACGTTTACTGTGGCCCTAAAGAAGTTTTCACACTGGCTCTTTCTGGGGGTTCCCTTAGGACCTAGAATAATAGCCTTCTTAAGGACAGCACTGGTTACACTGCATCACAATGATTTGTGGACCAACGGCCTGTCTTCGCCACCAGGATTTAATGCTTGTTTAAGGGCTGGGATCTCTTATTAATTTCTCAAGCCCCACTTTCTAACACACTGCCTGGCACATAGTAGGCACTCTATAAATATCTGACATATATATGAAATGCACTCAAAAAGAGATACGAAGTCTACGCTCAAAAACTTTTATTTTCAGGGCTGTTTTGCTTTAGTTTCCCAGGCAGTTTCACTTTAAAATTTCCACCTTTGCTACTGATAAACTGACTGGGTGAAGGAACGTAGGCACTCCCCATGGTGCACATGACTTGGGTTTGTCCTTTGGCAGCAGGGACATTAGCCCGCAGGAGCCCAGCAGAGACGATGGAAGGCGTACTTAGTTGAATGCCTCCTGTGTAGGGGCCTGTATGATCCCATGTGGTGCCTGGAGCTGCCCTTCCAGTAGAAGGCAATCTAGGGCCAAAGCTGGGACTGGCACCTAGGGACATCTGTCTCCAAAGCTCCGTGCACACCCCAATGCCTTTCTGAGAGGCAGAATCAAAGGCAGATCGTCACTCCTTCCCACCAAAGCACCCTGCACACGACCTTCAGAAATGTGAGCTTGTACTCTTTCAGCTATTAACATATTCCCATTCCCGTGATATAATTTGCTGTCTTCCTGAATTTATTAAAATCTTGTCCGAAATCTTTGTATTTCTTATCTGCTACACTTCTGAAACAGAATGAGTCTACAGATTTACAATACGTAGCGTGAATTTGCCCTTGCGATTAGTTACCTAAAATTTACCTCTTTCCGTCTTAAAGAAAAACAACCATTGTCTCTGATTTCCAATTAGGTTCTGTTCCAGGACTCCAGTGGCATTCCGAACGCATGTCCCCCTAAAATGCCATAGGTTGTGGTCAGCATCCCAGCTCGCCTAAGAAAACACAGCCAAGAAAAACAGGAAATTCTGGAAGGAGATGTACACTGCTTGTCGTGAGTGTTCTGAAGTGAACATCTACTCACAGAACCTCAGATCCTCTGGTAATCCCCCCTACAAACGGAGCAGTGGGATCCCAGGAACACGTATTTAGGATGGCACTGGTGAAAGATGTCGACTTCCCCAAGGTACAAAGTGCTCAGGTAACCAAGACTTTCACTAACCACTCTGTGGATGATTCCACCTGTAGACATTCTCTCCTCCCAGAAAAACCTTCCTCTATCCTGATCCTTTCTATTCTCACTGTAACCCTGTTTCAAACTTGAGAAAATAGGTCTCTCCCCCCTGTTACTTCTAAGGTGATTCCATTTTCTGTTGCTTTTGCCATGGAAGCTTGTTACAGGCTTTTTTTTTTTTTTCAGGTGGGGTCTCACTCTGTCACTCAGGCTGGAGTATGATCATGACTCACTGTAGACTCGAACTCCTGGACTCAAGTGATCCTCCTCTGCCTCAGCCTCCTGAGTAGCTGCTGGGACTATAGGTGTGTGCCACCATGCCTTGTTTTTTTTTTTTTTTTTTTTTTTTTTAGTAGACACAGGGTCTTGAAATGCTGCTCAAGTTGGTCTCAAACTCCTGGCCTGAAGCCATCCTCCTGCCTCATGCTCCCAAAGTGCTGGGATTACAGGTGTGAGCCATGGTACCCAGCCCATCTTGGAAGCTTTGAAATGTCAAAGTTGTATTTATATTGGTTTCCTGTCCACTACTTCAGAGAGGATGGGACCAAGCAGCGGTGAGTGCAGTGACCACTTCTCACCAACGTCTCAGCCACCTGCCCATGGGGTCTCTCTTCCAGACTTCTGCTCACTTCCCACTGCCCACAATCCAGGCAGCAGCCCCATCTCACTGGAAGGGCTGGGAAGAGGTGCTGACGTTGCCTGGGGTGGGAGGCACCCAGGGAAGACGGGTCTGAGAACAGTGGTCATCTGCGCTTCACAGCCCCTTGCAAGGGACTTATTAGCTGATCTGACCTGCATAAACCATGTCTCACATTCACTGCTCTACTTATCAGCCCTACTCATTGATCATTCCTAGTACCCTAATCAAAGGGCCCAGTCTGCCCTATGTCACTTAACCACTCTGTGACTGTTTCCTCATTTCAAAAATAGGAATAATGACAGTACTCAGCTCACAAGATGGTTATGAAGATTACATAGGTTAGAAAGTGCTTAGAACAGCATCTGGCTCATAGTAAGTGATACACATTTGTTAAACAAATAAAAGGGTATAAGCAACTGGCTTGTACCCTTTTAGACGGGACCCCAATAGAGTCCTGTCTTGGGGGTCTCTGGCCATTAGGAAGGAGGCAAGCGGTAGAAGCCCAAGGAAAGGCCAGCAAGTTCAGTCTTCTACCCAAGATAGAAATCCCCATATAACACACTGGTGCTTCCAGGATAAAGGAATTCATTCCTTTGTGAACTGCCTCATCCGCACTTCTGCTATTTGGGATGTTAGAGATGCTCAGCTCCTTATAAACATTCTTTATTAGTGCCAATTCCCAGATGCATTTTAAAAATCTGCTTCAGCTATCTATTCTTTTGTTCCTGCAATCATTCAGCAAAAGTTGAGCACTTATCACGTTCTCACCGTGACCACAACGCCCAAGGTCTCTGCCCATGTGGAAAATGAACTAGTTGATGTTGGATGGCAAGGGGTGTTAGGAGGGACCAGAGGGAAGGTAGTGATTTTAGATCCGTAGAGACAGTGACACTGGAACCAAGACCAGACCAACAAGCAAGGGCTGCCATTCAAATACCAGCAGAAAGAACATTCCACATGGGGACCTGGCAGGAACAAAGTCTCTGAGATGGACAGAGGATCGACTTAATGGTAGGACAGTGCTGCAAGGTGACACTGGAGAGGAAGGCTAGGGTGGACCTGTCCACCTGGAGGCCACACTAAGAACCTGCATTTCCCTTGGCTTGGATGGGAAGCCATGGGAGGGTTTTAAGCAGAGAAGGGAGTGGATGGACTCATGTTTGTAAAACATCACTTTTCCACCATAGCCTGGGGAAAGAGAAACGGGGCTGGGGTGGCGGACACGAGTAGAAGCTGAAAATCCAAACAGACGAAGGCTCCAGCAGCCTGGCCAAGGGGCAATGTTGTCCTGGTTATAGCTGGCAGCAAAGGCAATGATGTCAGAAGTAGAAGGACTTGTGATTCTAAACTCCTTAATAAAAGTGATTTCTTATATATACAGCTAAATTTGGCTATTTGTTCATCCTTTTGTAATAATTCTTCCTGGAACTCACAAATAATGGGGAAGAAAGTTTTTTATACCACATGTGAGGCTAGGCAAACACCACCTTTCCATAGGAGGTATTTTAGGTATTCTATTATTCTTCTAGCATGACATCCCCTCGTGCCCCCCAGAAGATAATACTGTACTTCTTCTCACCAATAAAGGAATAAAGGTTTTATCACATTTCCTTTTGTTGTCACTTTTTCTCTTCCCTCCTTAAAGGAAGGACCCCAGTGCTTTTCCACGATTCCACCCTAAGTACTCATTTCTCAACAAACTTGCCAAATCCCCCTCCCATGGGATCCAGCATTTGCTAGGTAAATCTATATCAATGCCCGAACTTGGAGTTTGGATTCTTGGAATCTGAACTTTGGAACTTGGAGTTGGATTCCTGCAGCAGTTACTTGCTATGGTAACAAGTGTCAAATTTCAAGACAGTTTTCACCAAGACGACTTCAAGCAAGGAAGCTCAGTTTGGTGGGGAAGAGAGCTAGCTGTCCAGAGCAAAATGACACGCCTTCTCCTCCCCCCAGCCTCCCATGCCTCTGCCCAAATCGCTCTCTTGTTGAGACACTTTTCCTTTCTCTTTACCTAATTTTTATTTATTCTTCAAAATGCAGCTTAGAGGCCAGAAACACTGCCTCCCTCTTCCCTAGCCTAGATGAAGAAGGTGTCTCACCTCTGGAATCTTATAAAAGTCCATGTTTACCCTGATCACAGCATTCACCAGAGACTCTCATCTCTTTTTCTTCACTTGGTCTCTCCTACTGGACCCCAGGGGGCACGTCTTACTTACCGTTTTATCCCAGCAGGGTCCAATGTGCTTGCTGAATTAATACATGGTACATCCTGCACCTTGCTGGTGGGAGTATAAACTGGAAAACTGCTTGGCAGCATCTACTAAGCAGTGGTTCTCAACAACTGGTGATTCTGCCCTGCAGGGAAATTTGGCGATGTCTGGATACCTATTTGGTTGTCACAACTGGGGAGAAGGGGTGCTAGCTGCATTTAGCGGGTAGAGGCCTGGGATTCTGCTAAACATCCTGCAATGCACAGGGCAGCACCCCAGAACAAAGAATCATCTGGCCCCAAATGTCAACACACCCAGACTGAAAGACTTTATACTGAAGGCAAACAGACACCTAACCCATGACCCAGCAATCCCACTCCTACGTACATATGACCAAGGGAAATGATGTGTACGTCCATCAAAAAAACACGTACAAGAATGTTCATAGCAGCTTTACTCATAAAAGTCCCCAAACTGGAAACAGCCTAAAAGCCCACTGATAGGATACTGGATAAACTGTAGCATACGTGTACAATGGAATACTACACAGCAATATAAAGATATGACTACTACATGCAATAATATGGCTGCATCTTACAGATCAAACAATATAATGGGCAAAATTAACCTACGGTGATGAAACTCAGAATAATGGCTGTCTCTGGGAGCAGGAAGGTACTGACTGGGAATGGACGAGGGGGAACCTTCAAGGTGCTGGGAATGTTCTTTACCCCAATCTGGGCAGTGGTGACATGGATGTACCCATGTAAGAATTCACTGTGCTATACCCCAATAAGCTTCCTCAAATGAAGTACTCCTCTAAAAGCCACCCTGCTGGTGGGAATCACACATTGGTTGGCTGCCTCACAAGCCAAAAGATGTTCTAATGGACCCTCCAGTACACTGTTGACAGGAGAATCAGAAGGCACGTTTCTGGAAGGCTCTTTCACAAAAGATATCAAAAGCCTCAAAAATTGTGCAA
>VSMD01024985.1:0-25413 GCA_008750895.1 Mirza zaza | reverse complement strand
TCACACACACACACCCACTCACACACCCACTCATTCACACTCACACACACACTCACACCCACTCATTCACACTCACACACTCACACCCACTCATTCACACTCACACACACTCACACTCACTCACACTTACACCCACTCACACTGATTCACACACACACCCACTCATTCACACTCACACTCCCACACTCACACCCACTCACTCACACATACACTCACACACTCGCACATACACTCACACTCACACACACACCACACATACTCTCGCTCACACACACTCACACACACAAACACACATACACATACTCACACACGCTCACACACACAAACACACATACACATACTCACACACG
Source organism: Mirza zaza (assembly GCA_008750895.1). Lineage (NCBI taxonomy): Eukaryota > Metazoa > Chordata > Mammalia > Primates > Cheirogaleidae > Mirza > Mirza zaza. Next base: position 25,063 of record VSMD01024985.1, on the reverse strand, counting down.
CTCACACACACGCACTTGCACACACAGTCACACGCACACTCGCGCGCGCACGCGCGCACACAGGCCGAGCCCCGCGATCACGTGGACAGCGGCTGCGGGCGGCCCGTGGCTCTGTCCCTCTCCCTGGCGCAGCCTCCCCGCCGCGGGCGGCAGACACGGGCCAGGAAGGGGCTGCGCGCAGCGGCCAGAGCAGCGCCGCACGCCCATGGCGGTGCTCGGGAAGGCGCCGCCGCGCCACACACCTTCAGATGGCGTCGCTTTGGGGGTGAGGAAGACTGGCTGCGGCGGGGGCTGTTCCTCTCGGCCCGCGCGGTCGGGCTCATGGATGGTGTGCTGTGCTTTGCGATGGTGACGGGCATTCTTAAAAAGTGTGAGATGTCTACACGCCAGCTGCAGTGAGGCCCGAGAGGAAGACGGGAGATTTCCTGTTGGGCTGAGCCGCAGGCCTGGTGCGCGGAGCCCTGCGATCGTGCCGAGTAACTCGAAGGTGAGAAACGAAGCTGCACAGCTCCACGACAGCCAGAGTGAGGTCACCTCCCGACAAGCTCCCGCCTCTGCCCCGGCCTCTGCTGTAAATGCTTTTCATCCCCTGCGTTTAAAGGAGTATCAGTTCTCCAGTTGATGCTGTTCATCAGAAAGCTTCCAATTTGCCCTATGAAACGGAAAGGATGCTTCTCCAACAATATCACGTAGAGATCCAGTTTCACCTACAGAAAGACAAACACCGAGCACAATCCTGATGGCAAGAACGAGCCGGAGCTGAGGCGGGAGCTGCCTGGGAGCACAGTTTGTTTTAAAAGCTGTACATCTAGTTTAAACAATTCAGAGTCATCTTCATTATCCCCCAAAAGCCTTCTGATTGTTTTATTCCTTCAAATGCTACCTATTTAAATAATTTTCTGGCTTTACATCTGGTACTACATTATTAGCTCCAAAAAGTGTTTGCGTGACGTCTCCAACACAATCCTCAATTTGCTAAGAGGCTAACACTGTCATAACAACGCCTTTCTCCTACAACACATCAGGGCTCCAGGCAACTTGCTTGGGAAAACAAATCCCTCACGGGCAAACACAACTGCGGCTCCAGGAGAGGAAAGCGCAGCCCGCCTGCGCAGAGCCCGCAGGCGTGGCGCGCAGGGAGGCCACGTCACGGGCTGACGCCTTCCCCAGACAGGCCCTGGGCGGCGACACGTGGCCCTCAGAGTGAGGTGAGCCCCGAGAGGGCCTCGTCATCCGTTCGCGGCACTCCTTGCAGAAGAGGATCTCGGCTCTCAACAGGACCACCAAGAAGTGACAGCATGTCGACCTTACTAGGAGTCTAGACGACATCCAGGAAGGACGGCGCTGTGATGTGCCACATGGAATCTCCTGTCTTTTTTCGTGGAACCGATTAAAAATTTTACAAAGAAGCAAAAGTTGTGAAGAAACATCGTCAACGTGACGGCACCAATAAAATATCACATGTTTTGAGAAATGTTGGTCAATGACACAATGGTCAAACTGAAAAAAATTAAGAACTCGGGCTTCCCAGTTGGCCTTTACAAGACAGCAGTTGCTGCCACAGGAGGGAGAAGTTTCAGGTGGCCTCGGTCTGCCCTCGCCCTGCAGGAGCTGAAATCGCCAAGGTGGGAAGAACTGAGGAAGGACTGGCAGTGGCCACCCGAACCCTCCTCCCCGCCCTCCAGCTAGGCACCGGCAGGCCGAGGGCCACCGTGTCCTGAGTGTGCGTGGGGAGAGAAGCAGCTGCTGTCTCAGGGAAACAGGATTAACTGTAGATATTGGGGTACCTCGCTGAAGACGGGGTGTACCCCCAACTTGGAGAGCTCGCTCAGGACAGATGGTTCAGCAGCCTTCGAGCGGGCTCGGGACTGCAGGCTTCCGCCTCCCCGGCCCTCCCCGACGGACGGCAGCAATGCGGCTGGAGCCGCTGAGGGGCTGCAGGGAAGCCTGAGACCCCCGGAGCCTCAGCAGACAGGGGTGTGCCACGGAGAGCCGCCCACTGCGACTTCGTGGCCAGCAGCAATGTCGGATAAAATCATTTTCCCTCCAACTCAAAGATAGGAAAAGAAAAAAAACTATCATGAAACATTTGCAAAATTTTTACTGCAACAACAACAAAAAAAATCCTAGCATGCAAAAGAGAGATGCAGAGCCTACCCTGAAATAGCACGCACTCCACCACACGAGTTTCACAGAGCTGCTCTCTCAAGGGAACTACAAAAATAATGAATTTTCCAAACAAGAGAAAAAATGTGAGAAGATAAACAGAGAAAATGAGAAGAAAAGGAAGCTAACGTGCTAAAGGAAGAGACCAGGGAGATGAACGATGCTACTTAGCACTGGGATCGCAGCCGTAGGCACAAAGCTGGGACTGCAGGAAGCCGCCCCTGACGCTGGCGGCTGGCGAGGGGGAAGCACACCAAATGCAAAGGGCCAGGCCGCGGGAAGACAGTTAAAGAGCAAGAGTACGGGAAAAAGACAATGGAATGCCCGGAAATGTAGTTTTTACCAAAAAAGCCTCCAAAAAAAAGAGAAACTGTTCAAAGTTGTTTGTGGAAACTAACGAACTAAAACTGCAATTAGCAATGACACTTCCTGCACCAGAAAAAAAAATATGTGTTTTTAATCAACACAGATTCATATCAAGTGGATCGATAGGCAGAATCAGGTACTTTACAAAAGAAAAAAAAAAAAACCTACAAGATACATGTGTATTTTTGCCTCTTCCTCGTGTCTTGCCAAAACAAGAACAAAACAAGCACTCAAAGAAACCACGACCACGCTAAACACCCATACAGACAGGAGTAGTGGGTGCTGCCTGGGGCCCAGGCAGAGTGACAGGCGACTCAGAGTCACCAATTGGAAGGACATAGTCATCTCACACCAGAGTCCACAGCCATGCTGGCCAAGGCAGTAGCCATTAACCACATGTGACTACTTAAAATTGTTTCAGTTCATGAAAACCAAGTAAAATTTAAAATTCAGTTCCTTGGCCACACAGCCACAGTCTGTCTCGTGGCTACCATGTTACAAATGCACAGAGACCGCGCACCTCGTTGCAGGAAGTGCTACCAGACAGCGCCGGCCTGGGGGCACCGGGCAGCACAGGAGCTACCTCACCAATCTCCGCTCCCTCTCCCACCCTCCCACGTGGGCTTCATCCTCAGAATGAGAGCAGAATGGCAATTGCAGATCTTGTTCTCAGACTACTTCCAAGGAAAATATGAGGAAGAAAAGTTTCTTTATAGAATACTTTTTAGAAATGTGTAATGTTTCTCTGGAAAAATCCTATTTGTATTTTATTGGCCTGAATTTGGCCACATAACTATTCCTAAAATAATCACTGGCAAAGAAATAGGGTTATTACTATTGGGTTGGATGCTGGAAGGTGATGGGTCACTGCCCTCAAAATTATGATAGAAAGTGATCTCCATTCTATATTTTATACCATTAATCAAGGTGGAAACAATCAAAGATATTTAAGACTCATAAGTATTCAGGAAATTTACCTTCCATGCCCTCTTTCTGAGGAAGCCACTGGAGGGTGTGCTCCAACAAAACAAGAGGGGAAAGCTGGAAAGGAAATAGCATGAGATCACAGAGGCTGTATTATCTAAAGTCAAATGTTAAGATTGCAAAGCAGCTTATTTACCAAACTCCTAATGGCTGGGTGACATTGTCATTTTTGTTTGCTCGGGTTTACAACATAGGGTCCCTTAGCAGTCCAATATCCTGGGCAGTCTGAAAGCTGTCTGCCCCTCCCCAGCCACTGCGGGCTGCAGCTCCTCTGACGACTCTCTCCTGTGGGGCCGGCCCCTGGGGCCTCTGCAACGGCAACACCTTTTGTATTCAAAAGGATTTGCAGACCATTTTGCACAGTGTAGGTTTTAGAGTTTTTTCAAATGGAAGTAACGTGAATTGGTATTACTTTTCTGGTGAAAGAAAAAGTTTAAAGTCAAAGCAACCCTAAGTACATATCAAAACGATTTGAAAGCAGAGGCTCCAGCAGACATTTGTGTGCCATGTTCACGGCAGGACTGCTCACAACAGCCAAAAGACGGAGGTGATCCAGTGTCCACTGACAGACGAGCGGGGCGTGAGAAGGTGCTCATCCACACGGTGAAACATTACTCAGCCTTAAAAAGGAAGGAAATTCTGACACAAGCTGAAACTTGAGGACATTATGCTCCGTGAAATAAGCCAGTCACAAAAGGACGAATACTGCATATGTGGCACCTACAGGCACCAAATCCGTAGAGACAGAAAGTAGATGGTGGTTGCCAGGGGCTGGGGGAGGGGAGTCAGTGTTCAGTTGGTGCAGAGTTTCAGTTTGGGAAGATGAGAATGTTCTAGAGATGGATGGTGGGGATAGTTGCTCAACATAGTGAATGCACTTAATGCCACTGAGCTGTACACTTAAAATAGGTTAAAATGGTAAATTTTATTGTATATATATTTACAATTTAAAAAATCATTAAAAAATCAAAGCAATGGACTCTATGCTCTGATAGCCATTTTCCACTTAACTTCCTTGGGCCCCAGATGATTCACAGGCAAAAGGCAAGTTGGAGACAAGGGAAATATGATGCACAAACCCAAAATATCAGATTGCTGCTGCCTTTGTTCTGTGCCAATAATGACCGGTTGGCAATGGCAGCTTCATGTGGATCAAACAGGCCAAACTGGGGCTTCTCTGGCCAGAGCTGGCCCTCGACACACCCAAGAGATTCACTGAATACAGCTTAAAAGCCACTGAAATGTATTATTCGTCAAGGCTCCTTGACTTCTAAATATTCATGATTCCATGATTTATTCCACTCTAGAAATACAAAACATTTAACACAAAACTTACTCATGAATAGACAACTCGCCCAAGGACGGCACAGGGGTGGCCCGTGTCCCCGTGTCCCCGTGGCGCACTGGTCATGACTGTATTAGTTACTTCTGTGATCATGTGTCTCATGTCTGGCTGCCCAAGGAAACTGTGTGCACCGCAGTGCCAGGCTTGTCTGCGTCCCAGCACTGTGTGACCAGTGGCTCTGGTTGCTGGGCGCCCGGCAGCACTGCACTCCCGCCTGTGTGGGCCACGCGTCACTACTTTGAGCCAGAGTGCGGGGTGACGCAATGCGTCAGTTCTGGCCCTTGCCCTGACCTGCTGGAGGAAGCCTTCCGGCCCCCACTCTCTCCTGCCACGAATGGCCACCTCCAGTCAGTGTGTTCCGGAGGGAGGACAGGGAGCAATGCCCAGCTGGAGTTGGAGGTTGCCTCACGTGCAAAGCATGACCTTTGCCATGTCAGGTCACTGAGGTCGGGTGCTGGTTTCCCCCTGCAGCTGAGCTATCCCTGCCTGGCATCCCAGCCTGCCCCCCGTGCCCAGGTCACTGCCCTCACCCTGATGTCTGCCCAGGGAATGGGGAATATATATGAGCACACAGTAATACGCATAGTCTGGAATGGTCATCCGACACTCTAAATGGGATCATCATCACCATTCCGGATGGCACGGAGCACCTGCTAACAGAGCCCAGCTAGTCCGACCCCACCCCACCCCTCGGGCCGACCTGCCGGAGCCAGTGCCACCTGCATCCTCACCTTGGCCGAAGCCCAGCAGGAAGACCTCGGAGGCACAGGGCGTTCAGGCACAGCCTACAGGAGAAGGCGACAGGGCGAGCGTCACCACTCGAAGTGAAAGCCAGGGGCCCGCTCCACAGCAGGGTCTTCCCTGATGTCGGTCTCTGACTGTTTAGTTTCAGCGCCCCGACCAGTGAAAGGGGTGAGGGAGACGCTGCCATGAGCAGGCTCCGCGAGCAGGAGCGCAGCCGTGTCTAGACGTCACCTGGCTCAGCTGGAGGAGCCATGCTGTGCTGGCTCAGGCGGAGGGTGTCGTGCCTGCACTTGCCCAGGCCCCGTTTACCAACACAAGACAACAGCCCTGGGTCACGGGTGCAGGCTGAGCCCTGCGGCACTCCCTCCTGAGGCAGAATTAATTAAAAACCGCAAGCTAAGTAAACCATGCCGGAGAGATTATCTCCCTCCGTAATTGAATTGTGAACTCTGGTGCTTTCGGAGTTCAACTGTCTTAAATTAATGAACCCTGTCTGGTAGGATCCTGGGCCTTCCTTAACAGGGAAATACGGCCCCTCCTCAATGGTGGGACTTTCATGCTACTTGTCATGTGATTTGCTCTATTCAAATGTTTACTTCTTTAGAATTAAATCTCTGCACTTCTCGGGACAATATTCTGCATGAAGAGTGTGCAAGACTCTAGGCACAGCCATAGGTGACTTACCTTCTTGATCATTCTGTAGAACTCAGGTTGGAATAAAGCAGACATATTTGCAGTTTTTATTGATTTATCCTCAACCTTTGCATATTTGACAATAATCCAACCTGGGCTAAATTAAATGTGCTCAATTTAAAAATGCTAGTCGTTATCATGTTCAGAATCTGCCCCTTAATACTACCACAAGTGTCAACTCAGGTAACAACAGTCTTTTGGTGAATCACATAATAATTTCTAATGGGGTGAACCAAGAATATTTTTAAACTCATAGACTTTTGGATGAGCTGCCAATGCCTCTTCCACACTCTGTCTGCTAGAGAGTAGAAATGCAAGTACTTCCTGCTGCGGATGACGTGGTCACATTATCACAAACAAGACCTTTGCATATTCAAAAACTGAGTATGACATTATTGATAACCACTCACTGTTCAACTGGCTTATAGTTAATGATCTCCTGCAGCAAGTTAACATATTCTGTCATCATGAGCATTTTGCTATAAGATTATCTTGGAAGTTTCACAGGATATGGCATTTTTGAAGTTGCTGTAAAGGTAAGTTACTTCCTTTTTTTCCTAATGGCTGAGGTGAACACTTGTTTTAAAAGTTGTTTCTTTCCCCAGACTGAAATAATTACAGCCATACTGAGCTGCACTTGAATCTCAGAGCCTTGACCAGCATCTAATCAGCAAGAGAACCTGGTGCAAACAGAGATCCCTATGTCTGTGTCCTCAAAAATCCAGGTTGAAGCCCTAACCTCCCACGTGATCTGAAGGGAGGTAATTAGGGTTAGATGAGGTCATGCGGGTGGGGCTCTTACGATGGATTAGTGGCCTTTTAAGAAGAGATACCAGAGAGCTTGCTCCTCCCACTTTCTCTCTCTCTCCTTCTCTCTCCCTGTCCCCTGTCTCTCTCTCCCTGTCCCTCCCCGCTCTCTCTTCCCCTCTTACATGAGGACACAGCAAGAAGGGGCGGCTGTCTGCAAGCCAGAAAGAGGGTCCTCACCAGAACCTGCCCATGCTGGGACTCTGGCCTCCAGAACTGTGAGAAGTAAGGTTCTGTTGTTTACCCTCCATGTCACGGTGGAGCGTAAACATCCATCACGGGCGACCCTGTGATGGTGCCTGCTCCAAACAGCTCCTGCAGGCAGCTCTTCTCCTCTGCCTTCCCAGAGAAACCCTTTGACCCAGAGGCCAGGCAGGAGACGGGTGCAGGGAGAGGAAGGCGTGCCGGAGTGGCACTGGGCACTCACTGCAGGGCGTCTGGGCAGGGAAGGAGCCATGTTGGCAGAACCTTCCAGCAGCTCTGGGTTCTCACAGTGCCCTTTAACATGCGGCCACAGGTGAACCTACCTCCACTGCAGTAAAAATTACACAAAGGGGCTCATAAAATAATCCTAGACAGCTTCTGGTCTAGCCTACCTGGAGCCGAGGACTGTACGACCCAGGCAGCACCCGCTGCCCACCAGGGTGAGCGCTGTCGTCCTGGACAGAGCCTGCCGCAAAGCAGCCTCATGTGGCTGTGAGAGCAGAGTCGGGCCAGCCGCTGGCAGGCGCTGCCCACATGCCTTCATCCCGATACAAGCTCCCTGTGCCCTCCCTGAGGGCCATGAATACATAATTAGCCTTTTCTTCAACTATTAGCTTTCCACTAAGCAATAACATTTGTGAACTCATGGGCTTGATGCACTGCTCACTCTTCCATTCCAGTTACCTGTCCACCCATGCATCACCCAAACCACCCGCATGTGCACCTGAGGCGGCCACCCGAGAAGGGTGTCAAGATCCTTAAAAGAAAACGAGGGCCTGGCAAGAACAGGCCTCAGCAGAGCCCTGGCCCCTCTGCAGAGGCAGGTAAGGAGAACACCTGAGAGCAAAGAGTCTCCCGCAGCAGCGTGGGCATGTGTCCTGCCAGGACAATGAGCACAGTGACGTTAGGATCCAGCCTTGACTTAAAAGTCAAGTCTCCTTGACAAGAACTTCTTCCCAGACTGCAGGGCAGAGCAGGTGTCACAGCACGGCACCCACGCAGGTGGGGCAAAGCTTGCTCCTTCACAAGCCAGCAGCACCCAACTAGGGTTGCCAGATTCAGCAGATAAAATCCAGGACACCTGGTTAAATTTGAATTTCAGATAAATGACAAAGGATTTTTTAGTGTATGTCCTATGGAGACACAGTTGCTAAAAACTTCCTGCACTGTTTATCTGAAGCTCCAGTTTAGCTGGGCATCCTGCATGCTAACTGGCAGCCCTGCCCCGGAGTCCGACGGCACGTGGCAAACACCGCTTCCAGGAGCCCAGCTGCCGCCCGTGTCTGCACACAAGCCTCCTGCAGAGGCCACTTTCCCAGCAATGGCAAGGCCAAGAAATGAGCCATCTACACGGCTTACTCCAAAACAGTAAAAAACCGGGGGCTCCAGGCTATGTTCACATTAAACCTACGACTGTGCCATCAGCAAATTGAAATCAATTTAGCCGGGATAAAGTCTCCCTCCCCGGCTGTGGATCATCTGCTGCAGTAACAGCTCCCAGCGATGAAACAGGTGCTTGTAAATTAATTAGCCTACTGAAACACACCTTAAAATGAATTTCCCAGAACTCCCTGGCAGGGAGCCATCCTGGCCCCACGAGCTGATCAGCGTCTGTAAATATTGAGATTTGATAAAGTGCGGCTGCTCTGGCAGCAGATGGCTGGGGATGGTCTGTTGACACTGCTGCGATTACTTGCGTATGAAGACTTCACTCCACGGGCCTCCTCTGGGAGCCGCTGAGGACCTGAGCCCCTGTGCAGCTATTTGCCTCCTAATTGAAAATCCTTATTCCCAGATGGAGCCGAGTGTGCCGCTGCCGGCACTGCGCTCCGTGCTGCTTGACTGTTGATACACGGGTAATTGCTTTCAGTAATGCAGGTTAAATGTGACATTTAGTGCTTAATAAAAATTATCAAGGCCAAAGCCGTTTATCATTCTTACACTTTGGGCTGTCACTTCTAAGGGGATTCTCAATTCATTTGAATTCTTAAGAAGACAGGCAACCCACTGCAAAGCCACTACAAAGACGCCTTGATTTGGAGATTTCTTCCTTTTCTTTCTTTCTTTCTTTTTTTTTTTTTTTTTTCTGGTGCTTTCAAAATATTTGCTTGTTATCCAAAAAAGCATCCCAAATTAACCTATCCAGTGCTCAGACGTGGTTCCTTTGTATTCAGTGGGCTGGTGAATTATCAGTAATCAGCTGCCGCTAGGGACACAGAGCACCCAAATCAGACTGTGGCTCTGTCCTCCGCACGGGGCGTGGAGGGGGACGTCACCCCGTAAGCTGCGTAAGGTGCACCCGAAGGAGGAGAGAAGGAGGCCGCGTTGGAATCCTTGGCACCAACCACAAACGTTTTAAATAGAGAAGGAGAAGTTGTTATTTAGATCAAGAGCCTGGGGTTCCTCAGCATAATTATTTCTCACCAACAATGGAAGCAATTTGAGAGTTGGCCTTTGGGAGAAGCCACTTTCTAGAAATAAGTGGCCCTGGAAAGAGCCCTCCTGAGTTATGTGGGCTTTCCCAGCAGGGCTTCCAGACTGCCAGGGAGTCTGATGGGCGGCAAAACAGACAGAACCTGGTCTGCTGCTCAGTGATAGGTATCCCGGAAGGAGCAGTTGAGCTGAGAACCCGTCTCCCTCCAACTGCTCCCCCCAAACACCATTGCAGCCAAGTCAGACTAACTCACCCTAGTAAGTCTGCTACACCCCTAATATGCATGTCTGTACACCGCCATATGTCGTCTGTTATACTCCTAATATGTCCGTTACACCCCAGTATGTCTGTCTGTCATACGCCCTAGGGATCCCTGGAAGGGATGTGGGAGAGGGCAAAGGTCATCATTCACCAGGTCAGGATGGAAATGGAATTAGGTCACAGCGGGGCTCAGCAATGCAAAACTAACATTGGTTTGCTTAGTATTTTAAGCAGTATTTTTCTGCTTAGCTTTTTTTAAAAAGTGAGACACATTCATTGTATAAAATTTTAAAAGTTCCAAAAGTACAAAGAGAAAAATAAAATTACTCGAAATTTCATCATCTGCAAATAACTGTTGCTTTCTGCTCTTTCTCTGGGTGGTGGATGGCAGGGAGGGAGAAATGAATAATCACTTGAGACACAGTGTAAACCATCTAGTCACTGCCAGTTTTGTTGTTGCTTGTTGTTCCTTGTTGTTTAACTTTGTTGGATGCATGTTTTCACGGCATGTTAGAGTCTAAACAATAATTTCTAATGGCTGAGCAGTGTGTGGCACTTTATGGATTTGTCCCAACTTTCATGTTTTAAAGTGAACATTTAGGATGTTTTAATTTTTTTACAATAATAAATAACACTGGATACATTACTATATAAATCTTGTGCCTATTCTCACCTCTCATTTTACTGCATATTCCAGGAAAATTGTCACATCCAAAGGGAACACATTTATATTCTGTAAGACCTTTAAGGCCAGATTACACTCCAAATACTGGTAGCAGCCTTCCTCCTATTGCTGATGGAGACTGCGTCCATTCCTCTCCCTTCCCAGTGCTGGGAATCATCACATTGTTTCTTTGCCAATTTAGTGGATAAGAAATGACATCTTATTTTAATTAGTGTTTCTTTTACTACTAGAGAAGTTGACCATCATATGGGATTTGCTCACTATCTGTATTCCTGTTTTCTGCATTGTTTTTGTATTGGGTCATACATGCCACGTCGACATATTTGCTGCTAATAATTTTACCTGGTTTGTCATTTTCGGTTAATTTGTATACATTTTGAGAAGACCCAGAAATATTCCTTTTTTTGTCATTGCCAAATCTATCAAACCAACTTTATGTTTATTACCTTTAGTGTGGAAAAAAGCCTCCACACCCCAAGATTATATAAACGTCCATCTGTATTTCTTTCTCACTGTATGATTTAACTTTTTTACATTTATTCTTTTAACCCATTATAGTTTGTATATGATATATGGAGTTAAGTAATTAACTTTCTTTCCACCAAATAGTTAACCAATTATTTTGGTGTCCTATATAGAATAATCCTCTTCCTCAATGATTGCAATATTACATTTATCATATGGTAACTATATATTTGGGTCCATGTGGGAGTTTTCCTTTTTGGCCTGTTGATATATCCATCTCCTCTTATAGCAGCACACCACTACCTTAATTATTATAGCTTTCTAACATGTTTGAATATCTGCTATTATTTAGTGGATTTTCATAAGTTTTTTGGTTCTTATTACCAGTTAATTACATATAAAATTTGAATAATTTTGTCATATTCCAAGTGAAGCCCCATTGCAATTTTAACAGGAATTGCCTTAAACCTTCTATTACTATAAATTGCCTTAGGGAGGTTTGACCCTTATAGTATTGAGTTTTTCTCACTGAGATGAGTATGTTTCTCCAATTCTTTTTTTTTCCTTTTGTCTTGTAGTGAAGTTCGTTGTTTTCTTTGGTTAGATCATGTGCAGGTTTGTTGAGTTAATTCTTAGGTAAACTTCTTGGCTATTGCTGTATGAGTATAATACTTCCTCAATTATGACTTCTGTCATTGGTGTAAAGAAAGCTATGCAGCTTTGAACATTTATGACCAGCCACCTCACACTACTCTGTTATTGTTCTCAAAGCTTTGTAGTTGATTCTCTTGGGTTTGCTAGGGAGGCAGTCTTACTCTGAAAGGAACGATGCTGTCTTCTCTTTTCTGAAAACATGCGTTCCTTTCCTCTTTCTGTCCTGGTTCATTGGCTGGAACCTCTAGAACAAAGTCAATAATCATGGTGTGGGGCTGCCAAGTGTGTCATCACATGAGGGGAGGTTGTGTGATCGCATTGCCTCTCAGCAATGCAGCAATGCTGGCTGGGTTTCAAGTGGCACAGTTTTTCCTATTGATGGGTACTTTTTCTGTTCCAAGTGTACTAAGAGCCATTTGTCTCTCTTTTCAAATTAGAGGTAAATGCTGAATGGTTCACATACTTGCTCAGGCACTAGGTCAGTTGTTATAGTTTATTCTCCCTAACAAGCCTATCATGTCACTCTATTATTAGCCTAATTACACTCAAAGACAGGGAGTAACTGGCCTGATGTCACCAAACCTGTAGGTGTGGAGCAAGATCTGAACCCAGATCTGTGCATCTCCAAAATCCTTTCCATGTTATCTCCATGCCTCTCCCCCAAAGCATTTTAAGGCACATCTACATTTCTGAATCTAATCATTCATTTAATAGTTTTCTTACTCATCAGTATTCTGTTTTCTTCATTTGTCTACATTTTATTTATTGCAAAAACAGAAACTTCAGCCCTAGTTTCACAATCTTCCAGAAACCTTCCTGTCCCAGATCTGGGCTTCTCTGTATGCCAAGCACAGTCCACGCATGCTCCCAAACTCCCGCTCACCATACTTGTTTCCAAAGAGGGCCCCAAGGCGTGGGCCTCCGCTGTGTCCCCTCCACCTTGGACCTGGGCTGGACATGTGAGTACAGGAACCAGTAGGACGTGGTGGGACAACACTGTGCCAGATTCAGGCCCAGGCGCTAAGAGGATCCACACCTTCTACTGACTTCTTAGAACAATGAATGCCTTTGCTGACGTGGTGTGCCGTCACGTGGGAGGGAGGCAGAGGCTGCACGTGTGGTCCCTTTTCTGCATTCCTTTGCCACTAACTTCCCCTCTTTTCTCTTTTCTCTCAGTCCTTACTTTGCCAGCATTTCCTTTCTCTTACAAAGGCTGAGGCCCAATTCAATAAAAGCTGATATTAATAGTCCCATGCAGGGCTCTGGGGACACCAGGGCACCTGGTGGAGGGACGTAGACACAACCTCACCCGCACCTGTGTGGGGCGGGACAGGGCTCAGCCCTGACAGAAGGGGTCACACGGCAGCTGCTCAGGAGTGGGGGACCTGGCGCGACCTTCACGGACACCAGCGGCACATGCGTGCCTGGTTCCCCAATCCAAACAGAAACCCAGCCTGTGTTTTCATTCACATGTTTTGCTTAGTCTCTGGAAATTGCTATTTAGACACACAAATTCTTAAAGGTGCTCTTGATCCCAGCCTGACAGGATGGGGTCTGAGCTGAGTCCATCCAGAGCTATTCACGTAGGAGCAATGCTAAACTGGAGCTCATTTCACAACTTGTCACACTAAGGCCAGGATCGCAGGTAACGCAAACCTTCCGCGGAGCCGTCGGCAACTACCACTTCCGTCCCCTGCTTAGACTATAACGTGTCCAACACATGGACCCTGGGACTGACTGCGGGATCGGCTCACGGCAGGCACTGTCACAGGGTCAAGTGGGCTCACGAACGATTCGCCAGACGCTGGCAAAGCCTCTATTACCTAAGGGGGCCAGGAACTATTGTCAGCCACCGTTTCTCTTGTTTCCAACTTACCGTGTCCTGTTGGGGGACGTAGAATGCTCTCCCCATTTCTGGTGCTCACTAGCCTTTTTGAGAATCTAATAAACACTAGATCCTTGCTCCCTGCCAAAATAAAAAGTCTATAAGGGTACAACTCAATATTTTGCATGTAACCTTTTAGGGTGTCTGAAGAATCTCTGAAAACTATGCTACTCAAAAGCCCCTGCTGTTGGAACATTCGGCGTGATAGGCAGCCTGAGTTGTGAGGGGCTGCGGGGGCTTCTGCGTGACCCTCGGTGCACACTGAGCTGCCCGGCCAGACAGGGCGGGCATCACCTCCTCTTCCTGACCCGTGTCTGTGCCGCCTACAGAACGGATGTAATGTAGATGTAGGTGCCATAAGCAGAAATAGATGTGATGGCAAAGCAGAAAACTCTCACTGAGCAGCACCAAACACAGCTCTGAGTTTATAGTAGCATCTAAAGATTTCCTTTTTGACTTCTTGTCTCAAATTTGATGTCTGCATTTTTCCTAAATTATCAAGCAAATGCAATAAGAGATTGCTTGCAGGATACTCTCTTTTCAACAATCTCTCCCCTCTCCTCTCACCACTCTTTTTGCAAGAATACTGTATATCAGCAACCCCTCTGGGGAAAATAACTTTGAAAAATTGTACAGTGGATGCTAAATGACTTAATGCATAATAAAATGGCTTGTGCTTCTGAGACTGCTATTTAAAGACCAGCTCAGCATTTTATGTAAAATGAACAGTAGTTTTTGTACAATCCTGGGCCCTTGCCCAGCTTTTCTGCCAAATCTGCTATTTATGGTGGTATAGTCTTCAGAGACAGGTAGGAGCCACTTCTGAGATGCGTAAGACGACTCTAGAGACAGATGATCCCTTTAGTCACCCCCAAATTTTGGGTTAAAAAAAAGAAAGTATATCTTAAACTCCAAAGGGTAACACAAAATTTAAGATGATATTGTAAAAGAGAATCCTATGTGTTTGCACGTATTGAAACCTGGGCTAGAACTCCAAGCTGGGGAACTCTTTTGGAGCTCTGTGTATCTGCTGGCACCATCTCAGATGCCGCCCTGAACTGTCCTGCATGTGGACACTTCCTGCTCCATGGTCACCTCGTGCCCTCAGCGCAAATCCTCTGTGGCTCACACCTCTGCCCTTCTCCCTCTGTCACCACCAGTTTTCGAAGCCAGGCCCTCGAGACCCTGATCACTCAGCACGGTTGACATTTCCAACAATGCCTGTTGCTGGAGGCTGTCGTGTGCACTGTAGGGTGTGTAGTGACACCCCTGGAGTCCACCAATCAGACACCCAGCACCTCCAAGTGTCTCACCGCAAATCTCTCTCAGGGTCAAAATCCTAGGCGAGGATCCTTCCCGCCTCTTCCTGGTGTTTCCCCACAATCTTTGGGGTTCCTGGGCCTGTGGACACTCCACTCTCTGCCTTGATGTCACATGGCCATCTTCCCTGTGTGTTTGCCCCCAAATTCCCTCTTCTTCAGGAAGCCTGTTAGTTGGACCACAACCCACTCTATTCCAGTGCGATCTCATCTTAACTTGATTAAATCCACAGAGTTTTGCAAAGTTCTTGCTTTAACGGTATGTGCAGGCATGCAAGTGCACACAGAGCACCACTTTAATATCCGCTTCTCCCTAGGGTTTGGTCACAAAGCTGTAAAACTGCCTTTCTGGTGGAATGGGGAATAGGGCGTGTTCAGCCCATGACAAGGAAGCTTTCAGCCTTAACTACCAAGTAATAGAAACTGAGGCAGAGTCTAGATCTCTGTCATTCTCGTATGCCAGGGTCTAGTCCTGGGCTGCCATGCCAGGGTCCATGAACACCCAGTTGGGGGAAGTCAAAAATTATCCATGGAGCACATGCCTAGAATCATGGAAAATGCCAAGACATGAAATTGGTTCCTAACCCTACTGTGTGGCTGAGGAAAATTGAGTCAATTCCATTAAAACAGTCAGAGAACAAGTAACAGCACACATAGAAGCCCACATAGAAGTTCTGGGGCAGAGACAGTCGAGGGGTGACTGGAATAGGCTGGGCTGGCACAGGCCTCGAGGATGAGTCATGTCTGAGGCCCTTCCCCACCTGCCTCTTCCTGCTGGACCTTGAGGGCCTCCAGGGCTGTTGTCCTGGAGTGTGGCTGGGTCTTTTGTTCCCAGCTTTGTGCCACACAGTGGTGGTCACAGAAGTATAATGAATGAAGACATGCACAAAAGAGGCTCATCAGAAAAAGGATCTGGGTTTGCAGAAGCAAAGCAGGAGGGGGCAGAGGGAAACAAGAGAGTGCCAAGTTCTGCAGACAGCAGAGGAAGGGAGTAGAAAAAATGAGGCAGAGACCAGACCAAGAAAACAGAGGAGAAAAAGGACAGGCTGAGCTCAGGGACACATGGACCACCCCCACCTGCGAAATGCCAGCTCTGGAGCACCCAGAAACAGATCTAAAGGAAACAGCAAATTCAGTGTCTCCCCTACCTACTGTAAGCTTTTTTAAAAAGCAAAACTCTTGAGGCATTTTGCATTTCTAAATATGCACATCTGCAAACTGCATGTATGCTCCCTGAATTATTTACCAGAGGGAAGCTCAGAAGGAATTTTCCTAAATAGAAAATGGAGCTGGTAACTTACCTTTTGAAATGGCCAAACTAGGTGTTATTGGAAATATTGCCCTAAAAATATATAAAGGAACATTTTCCAGTGTAGATGTTAATAAATATTACACGAATAATGGAGTTTTGTGCCCCATGAATTTGGAAATCACTAGGCTCAACAAAGCCAGGCAGATCTTCACTGCTAAACTTCCTAGAATCGCTGATAAGCTAAAGACCACGTGACTCACCAAGGGGAAGCTAGACTGCGCACCATTTAATGAATTTATTTGCCCTTGAAACTCATTTTATACAGCACTAATTAGCTATACAAGAACGTTCCTCAGAATGCAGTCTTGAAAATGCCTATATCAACAAACCATAAGAAAAAACCTTGAAATTGAATTAAGTTCGTCAGGAATAAGAGTGACCAGGAATGAGTATATTTGCCTACTCATCAAGACTTTCCTCAAATTAGATTAAATCTATAAATTATTTTACTGCTAAAGTACAGAAACAAAAACCAGAAAAACACTCTTCATTCCCCCTTCTTCCAGATTTTCTAATGTGCCTGAACAAATGACTCTTGAATTTCATACAGGGCAGGTATCCTCTCTCTGGTCCCAGCACCATGGCCAACTTGGCAATGCCATCCAAGACTCTTGAGAAGGAAGAGAGGAAAGGAAGATTGGCTTCAGGCACTCTGGTAACATCGACCCCGTGATAACCCATTGAGGAGAGTGATATAAACAGTGGCCTTTGATAACATAAACAGTGGCCTTTGGGGCCAGACTCTGCGCGCAGATGCCAAGGGCAGGACTGTTTCCTTGACACAGAGGTGGCATCCGTCTTCTCGAGACAATTCTCCCCCATGGCTAAAACTGTCTCCTGCAGGAACGGTTGTTGAGATTCCCATTAGGGAACACTTTCAGACAGGGATCGCCAGAAAGATCCCATTATGAACGCCCTCTGCAAGAACGAAAAGCAGGAATCCACTGGGCACGTGCGCACACAGCAGACAGAGCCAGGAAAGGGCCTCTCCGTGGCCCGGCTCTGTCTCGTTGCTCCTGTATGTCTCAGCTTCCCAAATTTTGTCGAAGAGGAAGCAGAGATGACAAATCTGTCCTACCTACTTGTGCAGTTCTTGTGAGAAGAGTAGGCAAGGTCGTGTGTATAAGAACAGTCTGAACAGTGCTGAGCACTATAAGAACGTAAACAAGCCGCCCACTTCAATCTGACAGCTGACAGGTGACTGAACCCGGCTGCCGGCAGGTGTCAGTGGCAACACACGCCCACGGGAAAGGAACTCCAGAAAATGGGGTCATGGATGCAGGTCTGGGCCGGGCTCCCTGGGTTCAAACTCTGGCTCCTCTGTGTATGTATCCCTTTAGCCCTCTGTGTCACCTTCTGTAAAATGGGATTGTTATGCAATGAAATGATTTGATACATAGAAAGTACTTACAAAAACTCCTAGAACAGAGTGAACACCCAAGAGCTGCTAACGTTTAATGATTGTCTTACATACTTACAAGGTCTATCCAGAAAGTTATCCAGCCATGTACTATGAAAAATAGAGACAAAGAAGATGCAAGATACAAGAAACATTGTACATAGGACAATGACACCTCAGTTCCCTTCACAGTAGGCACCTTGGGACCTCACACGGATCTCCCGGTGTCCCTTACCCTGACCCGTACACGTCCAATTCTCAGGGGTTCTGCTTGTTGTAGGCCTTCCAGAACATGGATCCCTTTCAGCTCCTTCCTTGAAGCGTCTGTGCCACACTTTTATTTGCACTGCACTCATTACAGTGTCCCCCAAAGCCTCCTGAATCATCCGAATAGTTTCTACACAGAAATGTTCAAGCTTAATGCAAAATTTGATGCAGATTCATTGCTCTACTCGCTCAGACCCCCACGGCTCCCCACCCTGCTGCTGCCTCGCCGCTTGCCCATCGGGACCAGGCCGGGCATGTGCTGCCCTACTGCCACCACGCCGCCCTGCCCGGGGCCAGGCCTGACAAGCCTGGCTGAGCCCCAGCAGCCAGGCGCGGGAGCACGCAAGTGTCGCATGTCCGCGCTCGCCCGGCTCCGGAACCTTTTCTTTACGTCTCTACCACCGCGGTCGTTTTGGCAACGCCGGGCAGCCCAGCCGGCGACTCGCCGGGGAGCACCCCCGGATCCTGTCCTGAGCTCTGGGTGCCTCGAGCAGCACCAGGGACCCTGCAGGTCGAGGAGAAGTAAAGGGAGGAGACAGGATTTCTTCTCTTTCGCGATGATAGAAGAAGGAAGTGAGAGAAATTGAATTATCCAACAAGCAGGGCGACTGCTGGCGACTCTGCGGGCTGCCAGGCCTCCACACGCGCCTGTCCGTCCCACTTGCTGTTGTATTTATGGGGTCGCCTTCGCACCATCCCCGCACGGAAGTGAAAACGCAGACTTGGGGGCTGAAAAGCGCACTATTTACTGACAACTAGAATTCACAGACCCAAACAGCCTACGTCTCGATAATTACAGGAGATACGCTATAAAGACCTCATATGCTTTGAAAGAAAAAAATGAATCAAAAGAAGCACTTTTAAGTTAAAAATATCCACTGCTACATATAACAGTAAAAGCAAAGGCAATTTTGTAATGAATCAGGCAGCTTACATTTTTGCCACTCAATTGTGAAGTCTTATTTAAAATACTGATGTAGGTCATAAACTGAATACTTATGAATTTCTTAGAACAGACAAAACTTGGATGATAAGGTCAAGGAGACCAGAGAACAAATGCTTGCAACTATAAATAAAACCTAGAGGAAAACTGCATATGCGTATTATATATTGTACGCAACTACAGTCATGCGTCACTCAACGACAGGGATATGTTCTCAGAAATGCACCCTTGGACAATTTCATCACTGTGCAAACATCCCAGAGTGCACTTGCACAAACCTGGATGCTGCAGCCGACTGCACACCTAGGCTGTGTGGCACGGCCTTTTGCTCCTGGGCTGCAGACGCACACAGCACATTCCTGTACTGACACTACAGGCAACTGTAGCACGATGGACAGTGTTTGCGTATCTACACACAACTAAACATAGAAAAGGTAACATGTTGTGCTACAACATTGCAATGGCTAAGATGCCACTGGATGATGGGGGTTTTTCAGCTCCAGTGAAATCGTATGGGACCATGGTCATATATGTGGTCTGTCAGTGACCGAAACGTCATTATACAGCCCCTGTCAGAGGGACAGAGGAAAGAATTGAGCAAAGTTGTGAGAAAGACCGAAAAATGAATCAAATCCCAGAGGTAGTGTCCTGCCAACTCATACCTGGGCAGATTCCAGGTTCTAGAGAGAGGGGGCAAAGGCGTGACCAGCAAGGGCTGAGAACTGCCCAATACACGTTGCAGGTTACACTAGCTCAGTGGGTCTCAGCCAAGTCAGATCCAACGTTCTTTTTTGTATCATAATTTTTATCATTTCCTGTGCTATATTGAAAGATAACCATAAAATCTACCCATAGACGTAGTTTTAAAAACTCAGCATAATGCCCTGTCAGAATTAAAAGGAAGATAATGGTAACAGATGTAGCATGCGTGTCAATGCATTTCCACACATGAGCTCCAGGCTGGGCGCACCTGACCGCAGGCATAATGAAGTCACTGATGTCTGTGCTGAAATTCGAATCGCTGTGAATACAACAGCCACAAACACAAGGCAGAGACAGATGTGCTCGCTGGGGCTCGGCACGGTGACGGTCTTGCCAGTGAGGTGGCTTTTTGGAGTGACCAGCTCCCAGTGATGAAGTAACAAAGAATAACTTTCCTTCATCTTAAGCATACGTATATTTCTGGAAATTTTAGTGTGTATCGAAACTATGCAAAAATGCTCTGGGGAAATGTGGGTCCTGCGCTCAGATGCTCAGAAACAGGGTTTCCACCTCCGTGAGGAAATCGAAAGCCGCACAAACCCAGCTCTTGTCGTGCGGGGGCCCCATGCCGGAGGTGTGGCCACTCCGTCCGTCGCTCTGCCAGCAGGGCCCAAGACCTAAGACGCACCCAGAGGCAGTGATGCCACTGAAACAGGTCACCCGCCCTCGGCACTGGCGGGAAAGTGGGTGTCGAAAACACAACATGGAGGACTGACTGTGTTGTGCGGAGAGTGTGAGCAGAGACCCACAGGCGACCCTGTCGGGGTCAGAGGAGGAAGAGGGGGGTGAGAGGAGGAAGAGCAGAGCGCAGCTGTTCTGCACCGTCCCCGGTGCTGTGACCACGCGCCCTCCCAGAGGCCTGGAGCCCCTCTACCTCATGGCACTCTCGTCTCTGCTGGACACTCAGCTGCCACCTAACCAGGCAGCCAAACGGACACCTGAGAGTCAGCACGGCCGTCGGGAAGAGTCCCCGGCCGCCGTCTGCCAAGTCTGCCCCAGACCCAGGGCACCCTCGCGGGGCGCTGGCCTGGTGCGTCCCAGCTCCGCACACGCTGGAGCAAGTGTGTGTGCAATAGCACGCTGCTCGGCCTCAGCTCCGATGATTTTGACAAGCAGCTCAGATGCACGTATCGTCTACGTGGCCTTGAAGTGGCCCTCCTGGGTGTTTGCCCTGAAGGACCTGGGTCAGCTGGCCCGGTGCTGGCTCTCCTATACCTGGCCCTGTTCCCCAAAGATACAAAGCGCCAGGCGTCCCCCTGCGGCGGTTTGCACAGCAGAGGCAGACAGCACGGATGCCCAGCCGGAGCACCTGCTTCCTCCTGGGGGCTCAGAGAAGACGAGCAGGCCTCTCTTCTCCGAGGAATTTAAGCACAGAGCAACAGCCACACCACGGGCTCCCAGCCACACAAACTCTCTCTCAGGGATCACTAATGAAGACGGTCAAAACGTGTAGAAAAATACATATTTCTGCAAACCATCAAAGCGTGCTGTCCTTTAAGTTGAAGTATTGACTGCAGCCTTCCCTCGGTCAGCACTTACTTTTCCGATCGATACACCTGATGGGTGTCCTCAGCAAAAGTCAATAACGCTTTATTACTGCAGGCCTCGCTCTGGCTCTGTGAGATGTTTGCCACTGAAAATCACCAGCAAGCACCTCAGTTGACAACAGAACTGCCCAGCAGCGTGGGCCACCAGCCGCCTTGCAGGATGTTAGAGTCCCGGTGGTTCACCCAGGACCTCGTTAAGAGGCAGGATAGGAATGGTGATGCTGCTCTGAGCAGGGAGTGGGTAACCCAGGCAAGGTGAGCACGGTTGGAAATGACAGAAAATGCGTCATACCTGATATTCCAAAGAACTGTGTCCGAAAAGCCTCAGAAGCTGTTCACTCACCCCTTCATTCATCCCAGAAAGGTTTGCCAGGGTCCTGACATGCAGAGAAGCAGAGCCCAGGGTTGAGGCTATAAAGACAGAGTGCCACAAGGGGAGGTGGCCCGGTGACGACCAGGCTGCAGGGCCTGCGTGGGGACCGGCCCCTCCACAGAGAGGGCGGGGGCAGGAGGGTCCCTGCAGCCCCCGCCCTGCAGACAGACGTGCCGGCAGCCCAAGGGCGGGTTCCAGGGCTGCCCCACGGTGACGTTCCAGACAGAAGAGGGCAACGATTTAGCAGTATGAGAAAGTATCAGTACATCTGGGGAATTCCAAGTAATTTGGTCCACCTGGAGCAGGAGGGACTCGTCAGATGGCTCTGAGAGAGGAGGCTGAAAAGAGAGAAAAGGATGAACTCAAAAACATGGCTATGCCACGTAGGAAGTGAGACAGTGCCCTGCGGTGGAGGAAGAGTGTGACTTTAAGCAGGTGTTGACAGAATGAGAACGGCAGCACTGGCGAGGCCGGCTTGGAGGGGCGTGGACACAGACAGGGAGGCCAGCGCTGGACAGTGCAGTGACCCTGCCAGGATGCGGAGAAGGACGAGGGGAGGCAGGGGCACTGGGACGCAGGGAAGCCGGGACACTGGAGCAGCGTTGCTCTTACAGAAGGAGATCGATGAAAAAGAGTTTCTCTTAGCAAATAAAAGACTAGAAGGAAACACCACAGCACACCGTGGTGAGGGGTGGTGTCCACCCTCTTCCTTACAGCACAAGTGTTCTCCAACTGCAGTGAGCACGCACTGCGTTTATAATGAGGAGATCATAAGTTTCTCAAATTTTAACATATAAAGAGAAAGTATATTGACAGTTGTTAGCAGTGAAGATCTGGTAGTTTAGTATAAGGAAGAGATGGTGTTTCAAGATGCCTACCAGAGTCCGGCTAGAGTAGAGATACGGCCCCGTGACTTTGGGAGTAGAGGAGGTAGAGTTTTGTAATAGAAAGTGATGAATTTACTTTGAATTGATTTTGGGGTGACAGCAAGTCACTAACTCAACATGTCCGACACTAGGTAACAGAAATGTGAGTCTGGAATCCAAGAATGAGGTCTGGGACAAAGATTCAAATAATGTAACTCGGTCAAAAGAGAAGCTGGATTTAGTGTGCTTTTTAGTTGGTAATTCTGCTTTGTTTTTTACTTAATTGATTTATTTGGGGGTAAAAATAAAATGTCCCTATATTCACATCTTCATGTAAATGGACCCTCCCACATCCTGCGCCTCTTCCTTCCTTCCCTGAAAATGCGGGTTTCAGCCGAAGATCAGCTGGCGGTCAACACCAGGGGGGTGGGCAGGGCAGGGCAGGAGTGACGGGTGGCCATCCTGCTCTCAGACAACACAGAGGGTATTCTGGGCTCTGGCAGAGGGTCGGCTGGGCACCTCTCGCTGGTGTGCACATTTGTCAGCACCACCAAGTGGGTGAGAGATGGGAACATTTGGCAGATTTGTCTCAATGTCCCGCCGCAATCCGATGCCAAATCACGTGGCCCAGGGCATTCCACTGCTCAGCAAGACCTTGGCTGCCCTTTAATCAAATTGACAGTCTGTGTGAAGCCACAGGAGGCCTGAGCACAGGTAGCCGAGGGTATGGCAGCCCACAGTGAGGGCTGCTTTGCAAGGATGACACCACAGACTACGGCACAGCTCGCCGAGCAACCAGCAAGAGGCTTCCTAGGACCATGGACATTACAGCCCACGGGCTAGGCAAGGCTGAGATCTCACCCTGAGACACTCAGAGATGTGACTGCCAAAGAGTATAATATTTCTTTCCTTAGGGACAACTTCCTTGTTGAGATTAAGGAAGAAGATGCCATTTAGTTTATGTATTATTCATACCATTTTTCATCAGAGCTAAGCTATTGGTCTGCTTATAAAATGTTGCTGCTTTTAAAAAAACAGCAACAACAAAAAAATGTATAAGTCCAAATCTCTAAATGGAGCATGCTGTGGGAGCTCCTGCCTTGTGTTACATATGCTTCAAGCAAGACGTTAGGGAAGTATTGAGAACACACCCCCAGTAGCAGTGGAGACAAAAGAGGATTCTTGCCCCAGAATTCCACAAAGCACTTGTATGTCATAAGTGCAGCTGGGAGTGAGAGGGAGCACACGGTATAGGGTAAAGCAGACATTCTTAAGCTTCAATGTGCACACAAGTTCCCTGGGGACCTTGTGAAAATGCACTTAGGAGGCCTGGGGTGGTGCCATGGAGTCACATTTCCAACACCTCCCAGGTATTGCTGATACTGCTGCACCTTGCAAGGAAAAAGAGCACACCCTCCCAACTGGACACCCATCCATCCTTCAGAACACAGAAGACCTTTCTCAGCCTTCTTCCTACCCCATGTGAGCCTTTCCCTTTCCCTGGGATCCCATGTGTGCCTGTGTTCATGTGATTCCCATGTGGCATTACATTGCTGTCTATATGCTTCCACCCACTAAGCCGAGACAATCCTGATACAGAAACCATGCCTTTGTTATCTGGGATTCATCAGGGATGATGTCTGGCACCCACCGGATGATCAGTACATGTTTGTTGGATGGATGGATGGATGGATGGATGGATGGATGGATGGATGGAGTTAAAAACCTGGTCTTGGCTCTGCCATTAATTACTTGTATAATTGGTGGTCAATTTCTCTATCATCTTGTTTTCCTCTGTAAAATGAAGGGACATGATAGTTTCTAAAGGCTGTTTTAATTTGAAAATTATAGCAGTAACAGCCAAAGTTTATCGGGGGCATACTTGGTGGCACTCTGCCAAGTACTTAGGTGGATTATCGTCATTAACTGCTACAGAAATTATGAGAAAGGCGCTATTGCTTACTGCAGTTCGCAGAAGAAACTGAGTCCTAGAGAGATTAAGTGACCTGCTCATGTTCTCATGGAGAACGGCCAAGCCGGGGCTCCACCCGGACTCAAGACAATGAGCCGTGGAGCGTCACCACCAGAAGAGACAAAAGCAGGGAAAATGAGGCCCGTCCGTATTCCCGAGGCCTAAATTTCTGCGGGATATGAGCTGTGACCGATGGTGAAGGTGCCGGCGTAAGCTGCTCCCACTGCGACACAGACAACCCCTTTGGCAAGGCCGAGTGCCCAGTGGGGTGGGGTGCGGTGCGCGGCTGTGTAGGTACTGCTCACTGCCCTGCTCCTCCTGTGCGTGCCCCGCCCCTCTGCCCTGCCACGGCCGCCCGCCACTGGAGCAGGGAAGGGGAATGAGGCGACAGTTTGTACAGGGCGGGACACGGTGTCCAGAGCTTTCCTGGTTCCGAGCAAAAGAAAAGAAGGGAGAAGCCAGAACGGCTCAGAACAGCCTGGGAGGCAAGGGGAGGCTGCTCCTGGCCACGTGGGTTGTGGCTGAGAACGCCAGCTCCCCGGGGTGAGAAACCGCAGCCCGCAGAGCCCCGCGGCCAAGCACCCAGGCTCCCGGACCTGAAAGAGCGGCC
>VSMD01024981.1:0-20759 GCA_008750895.1 Mirza zaza | reverse complement strand
TAAACTCCCCTTAACCTTGACCTGGGAGTGTTCTGCAGGGAGATGCCCGAGCGGGCTCTGGTTCCTGCTGTGCGGAGAGGGGTTGCTGGGCTCGGACCCTCCCCCTCCTTAGACTGTCGCTGCCGTGTGCTCTGGAGAGCTCAGTGTTCCCTCTCTAGTCTCCTCTCCACACGGCTTTGTCCCGCGCTGCCACTTCTCACCAACTTCAGGTACCTCCCGGCCTGCGTGGGAGTGGAGCTCGGTGCGGGAGGGGGTGTTGCTCAGCTCCAGGTAGGGCTGGCGCCACTGCCAGCCGGCAGCGGCTTAAACCGCGCCTCGCTCCCTCCCTGTTGTGTGCCTCCGAATCCCCGATTTTTACGGAAGAATAATCGATTCACCTTTGCTTTAGGCTGTAAATGGTCTTATCCCTCCGATTCCCGGTGGGTGTCTGCAGGCTTGCGAAGCTGGTCCTGTGGAAGTGCGGATCGCTCGCTTGTGGCTATCCACTTTCTTCACTTTTCGCTCTGGGAGAAGAGAGCCAGGAGGGCACCCCTAATCCGCCATGTTGGGTAAGCTCCTGCTCAGCTTATTACAAGCATTTGACATAATTGAGCATTCTCCTTTTTAAAATAAATTTTTCACTAGCTCTTGGGGACAACAGACACTCTCAATTTTCTCCTCCCTTAATGGTTACTTCTTAGTCTCCTCTACTTCCTCCTCTTTTCCTTCCTACTTCTACAAATTGGACTGCCCTGAGATTCAGTCCTTGCATATCTCTTTCTTATCTACACTTACTCCCTTTGTGAACTCCATTAACTTCACAGTTTGAATACCATGTGTGTACTGCTAACATTCAAATTTATATCATCAGCCTCAATTTCTTTTCTGAAAGAAAGGGCTTATATATTCAATTACTTATTGAAAATTGCCTCTGGAATATTTGATGACTATCTCACATTAAACATATCCCACAGAGAACTCTCGATGACTACCCTCACCCCAAACTTGCTATTCTTTCAGACTTCCTAATTTCAATAAATGTCACACTGCCATCTATCCTGTTCAAGCAAAACCCTGGAGTTGCTCTTGACCCCTTCTTTATTTTAGGCCCCATATTCAATTAGTCAATTGGTAAATCTGTTAGTCCTTTAACTTCTAGGTATTGTTGTAGTTCAACCACCTCTCATTTGCTCCAGTGACAACACTCTTATCTAAGCCACTGTCATTTCCCATCTAGTTTACAGCAATGCCTATTAACTGGTCACACTGCCTCTATTCTTGCAAACTTAGAGTCTATTCCCCATATAGCAGCCAGAAGATACTTTAAAAATTGTAAATAGGATCATGACATTTCAGTACTCAAACCTTAAAAAGTGCTCCAATCACTCTTAGAACAAAACTTAAATTCTTACCATGACTTTTAGTACGTTGGCTTTTAATACACACATAACCTGGCCATTGCCTATAGCCACCCTCATTTCCTACTGCACATTCTGTTTCAGCCCAGCTGGCTCCCATGGGCATTCTTTAACTTGATGGAAAGTTCTCACCTACAGCCTCTGTATTTCCTATATCCTATGTCTGGAATGCCCATATCCCAGACAGCAGCATGAGCCACTTTTCACTGCCTTTAAGAGTCTACTTAAGTATCCCCTCCTCCTCAGAAGCGTCTTCTTTGAGAATTCTATTTGAAATAGCACCTACCACCCAATAATTTTATCCCTTCACCCTCTTTTATGTTTCTTTCTATCATTTCCTGGCTTTATGTTTTATGTATGATGTATGAATGTATGTATACATTTATGTTTGTTATTTGTGTATTATTGGTCTTCGACATTCAAATTTAATCTTCCTGAAGACAAGGGCATTATTGGTTTTGTTTCTTTCTTTTCCCAATGCCTAGAATTGTGCCTAACCTATAGCAGGTATTGAATAATTGTTGGATGAATTAAAGGAAATTATGGTGAAGCCTCTACAGTTGCTTCCTATGTATTGAGCCCCCATGTGGACACTCAAAGGCACTTTGCATGCTCAAGAAAGAACTCTTTGGCCTTCAACAGTATCCTAACACCATTATCAACTGTTGAGTCCATGCAAACTGGAGAAACTTTGTCCAGTGGAACTTTCTGTGATAATGGAATGTTCTGTAGGTGCACTGCCCATTATGGTAGCTATTACCCACTTTTATAGTACTTGAAATGTGGCTAGTGAAACTGAGGAGTCAAATTTCTAATCAATTTTAATTTTAATAATTTAAACTTAAATAGCCACATTTGACTACCTAGTTGGGGAGCACAAGTCTAGATTCTAGGTGGCAATCAATTGTCTACCTTGAACAATCTTGGGCTGGATCTTTTCTGGTAAATATTAAGTGAACCTAAGTTTACTGATTCCATTGTTCTATTTTTTGCAGCTTATGTGTGTTTAGCTCATCTTAGCAACACAAAAACAGCAAATACAAAGCATTTCCTTTTTAACATGTTCAAATCAAAAGGCCTATTCCCCAGCAAAGGAAAGATACTACTGGAAGAAACCTACGTTGCAAATGAGTATTAGGCAAGAAAATGCAGGACACAGTTGCTTTGAGTAGAACCAGACAGAAAAGCCATAGGTGTTTGTAGATTCCTACTTAATATACATTGGTTTATTTTTCTACAGCCAGTGCTGACTTGAATCTCTGGATATGCACTGCATGCTTTTACTGAGCAAACAAACAAACAAAAGAAATCCAAAATGAATATTATTTGACATCTCCTCTACAAAAGTAGATAGTTTCTGCAATTTGAGACAATACACTTTAATAAATACAACTCTTATAAACAAAAGGGCTAACAATTATATTACAAATAGTTTCACTCTATTCCATCATAATAAATAAATAAATTTAAAAAATAGTCTTCTTTGGTGCATACAATAGGAAAGGAAAAACTCATATCTATATAGATTATTTTCAGATGGGATGAACACAGAGCAGAGAAAAGAAATAGTATGTGGTTCTCTTTTACCCTCTACTCTATCCAACCTACTATATCCTGATACACCTTCTAAAAAAGCAAATCAGAGGATGTCCTAGAATGGTGGAATAAATATCAGACACACTATTTTTCTCCTCTTAAATCAAGTTGATTTTATGATTTATCATATGATTACTTGAAATAGACCAGTTTCTCAACCTCAGTAATATTGAAAATTTGGGCTAAATAATTCTGTCTTGTGGATGGTTGTTCCAGACATTGTATAATGATGTTTAACAGTTTCCCTGGCTTCTAACTAGTAAATGCCAATATCATCCCCCCACCAAGTTGTGATGACCAAAATTATCTCCAGATATTGCCAAATTTCTGCTGGGGGTTAAAATTCTTGAACACCAAGGAAGAAGAAGATAGTCTACTGGCAGATTACACTGACATCTGGGAAGAAAATGATCTAATTTTTGGTGACCTCAGTTCTCATTTCAGCTTGTTTATTACCTTGATGTCCCTGTGTTGCCTTATATCAATTAGATTAATTTCTTGGGCCTCAATTTACTTATCTTCAAAAAGTACTGATTTCTGTCCTAATTATTTCAAATGTTTCTAAAGTTAAAATAAAATAGCCAATACTAAAATGTTCTGAAAAGACAAAAACTTTCTCCCACAAATCTAAATGTAATAGCATCCATGCTTCTCATTCCATGTAAACTTATGGCAGGTTACAAACAGTTAAAAGCTGGTGGTAACTCACTAACATACTACCCCATTAGTACACATTTTAAAATGAATATGAGCTTTCACCCATCTTTTCTCGCATTGTGATAGTGTCCTGGAGTTTTGCAGAATGGGAATTTGGGATGTCTTTTATGGCTTTGGCAGCACCAAACCGTTCTGGCAAGGTTCAGCTCAACTTAAAGTTCAACTTAAGTACCAATATCAAATGAGGCTTGTGCATTGCCTTGGGGACAAGTATTTCGAGTGCTGCATAGCTCCCCCAAAATGCGGTGAGCTTCATATTCAGTGCTCGATTTCAAATGTCTGCAAATCCCTCTCTTCTGTGTTGGTAACTTTCTCAGCCCCTGAATGTGGAAGAATACTCCTATTTCCTTTTCTGGTCTTAGATTATAAAATGAAGAATGCTCAGAAGAGGCACCAGGGGGCGCAACCCAGCATGTGATCATGCGGTGCCTTTCTAGCCTGGTGCAGTAATTTCTTTCTTGAGAGTAGCCACTTCTTCACCCCTAACCTTTAAAGCAGCTTCACTAAACCCCTGTGCAGTGTGTGTGTGTGTGTGTGTGTGTGTGTGTGTGTGTGTGTGTGTGTGCACGTGCGTGTATCAGGATTCCCTTAGAAATTGAGAGATTGCAGAAACCAGATCAGGCATTCTTAGAACACATTTGTGATTTTGTAAAGAGGAAAGAGAAGATGACTTCTCTTTAAAGGTCTCTTTTCCTGAGAATGATGTTTGAGATGTTATCACCTAGAACTTTGCACACTGTGAATAAGACTAGACTTCTTGAGTCAAGAAACTGAACAGACACCACTAGCCAAACAGGAAAAATGAACTTGACAGACCACGTATGAACTTGCCAAGAGGCTTAGCTTTTATTTCAGGGTCAGAACCTTGCCTTCTTTTACCCAACTTGGAAAGGAGGAAAATATCTGCATAATATTCAGATGTGTCATCCTTAAGAATGTGGACATTTAAGATAACAGAGCAAGGGGAAATAGGTCAAAAGATATTGCATGCAGTTAAAAATAGCCACCGCAGAAAATGTGTTTGTATTTGGCACGATGCCTTTTCACATTCACTGTAATTGGCCACATGGCTTGCTGTGTAAAACAGACAGCTTTCTTTTCTCAGCTCTGGGACATGGGGGTCATGGTACTCTCCTCACTGCCCCAAACTATGCAAATTAGAGACTAAGTCAATTATTTCTACAATTAAAGATAAAATTGTCTTTCTTTCATGTCAATAAAGAGACTCTTTCCAAAATGAAAAAGTTAACATTGCTATCGGCAGAGGAACTATTCTCTTTTGAGATTTGTTTTTTTTTTTTTTGTGGCTTGTTTTGTTTTAATTCATTTATTCCTTCCCCACTCTGCCAGTCTCTAGACCCCTTCTTGGAGGGTATCAGATGATGTCACAGTCTAATCTTCCATTGCATTCTCTGCAAGAGCCGACACAGCTGGATTCTCAGCCAACAATGACGTTTAATTTGGTAACTCCAAATGTGTTCTATAAATTTCAACAACAGTGGATTTGGCCAGAATTTCAATTTTATCTCCATGACTGAAGTTTAGAAAGGATAAAAGAAAATTAACCAGGCTGTAATGATTTACTTAAGAGAATGCATAAACCATCACATTCAACTTATTTTTCTTTAAAAAGAATGTTTCTTATAAATATTTTTGCCCCTTTTAAATTATTTCACAATTTATTATGGCTATAGAGCCACAAATTTTGCCAATGGCTTAGGAAACTAAGGAAATATCTATGACTTGACAAGTACATAATGTGAACATACTGTTCTATAAGAATAAGTTTATATTGGAGTATTTTAGCTCAAGGAGCAAAGGATTTTATTTTGCTTGTAACAGAGCCAGTAGCAGCATATGCTTAAATAATCTGCAGGAAAGATAGCAGTGCTAAGGGGAAATTATATATCTACAATAACTAGTGAACAATGCTTAGTTTGAGGGCTTTATAAAAAGCACTTTGGAGGGAATTCTGGCATTTGTCCAAAAGGATATGACTATTCTAAAGAAAGCTGTAGGGTGTCCGTTGTTTTAAATTACTAAACTTAATCCAGTCTCCCCTTCTCTTTCTCTAGAGATAACATTAAGCTATAGCTCCATACCTTTGAAACCCCATTTCGTAGCAGCTAAATCTCTGGGTTGTTAAAGACCCTTGTCTGGTTACCTGAATATTAGCGGATCCCACGGAATGAAGTGGTGTGACTCGGTCACAAGCAATTGCTAAAGGATTTTGAAAACCAAAAACTGCAAATTATCTTGTAAAGTTGGATTGTCAGAGTAGAGTTATTGTAAAATTGGGAATCAAGTAACAAAATAAAGACATAAACCATCTGCTGGTCTATTAATTTTTTTGTTTGGAAACAGGAAATATGTTGAAGATTTTATTAGGAATAGAATTTGTATTTTTAAGGACAGAGATAATGTATGAACATAATATTCTATCCCTTAGAGTCAAAACACATACATTTGTAAACAAGAATTCTTGGCCTCCAGAGTTCCTGAAAATAGGTGACTTTTTTGTTATATCCACTTTTCTCTGTTGTTTCTCATATTTTCCGGTAATGCTTGCTTTAATTTTACCTGGTGGTTCTTGAGTACTCTGAAAATAATTTTGACCTACTTTCTTGTGGTAGTTGACCTAGTTTTCTGGCACATGATAAAATTTATATTATATCCAGATAATAAGCAAAAAAAATGAAACATATGAGAACAGATTAAAGAAATATAAAACTTACAGAATGCTAAACTTAATTTTTCAAAGGGAAGAGATTGAAAAGTTTGAACAGTCATTGCATCTGTTTACAAGTGGTGAGTCATAAACTAATTGTATAAAAGCACTCTTCTCAGGATAATCCATGAAAACATTAGCACTTTGGGAGTGACTGCTTTGTCAGAGATGCTGTTTTAAGACTTATTATACCATATTGCCTTAGAATAAGACCTAAAGTTTTCACATAATGGGACACTGCTTAGGCTGGAGGATTGAGAGCAAGAGAATAAAGAGAATTTCCTGAGAAAATGAGATTTTTAGTAGATGAGGTATGATTTGGAATCAGATAATCAACTAGAAATAATAGTGTGGACAATAAAAATGATAAATAATATTACTAACTGCTTTACATATACTAGATACTATTAGTTAATTCTCACTACATTTTCTATGAATTAGCAAATTTTGTCATACAAATCTCAAAGATAAAGGAAATAAATTTTAAAATATACATAGTTTTGAACTTGTGGGGCTTAAGAAATCCAAATGGACATTCCCAATAGGCATTTGGACATATGAATCAGAAACTCTGGAGAAAAATCTGGTATGGAGATATAGATTTGAAAGTTATTGGACTTAATTGATAATTCAAGCCACAGAAGAATGTGAGATAAATTGTTATGCCACTGGATGAGAAATTACCTTTGGATTTTTAGTCATTAATGATTATAATAAAAACAATTTTGAAAGAATGGAAGGGGGAAAAAAAACTATATGGTCCTGTACTAAAGAACGAATTGTATCCTTCTAAGATACTTACCTATTAATAAAGGAGAAAAATAGATTAATGACTGTTGTTTTAATAAAGTATCCAGCAGTGGAGAAAGAGATTTTAAATAAACACTGATGAAATAATTGCAAGTGCCAATATCTTATTTCTTGTCTAAGCACAATGTCTTCATTAGTTTTTAAAAGTAGTAGAAATACAATATTTAAAAAATAACTTTTATTTAAAATTGCAGCTGCTACTTGCATCTCTCTCTATATTGGCTTAGAGAAAAAATACCATGGGAAAAAAAAAATCCATGATGAAATGAATTATTAGTATACTTTAGAATATATTTTACTTAGGCCCTCACTAAAACAATTATAAATCCCCCAAATTAGATGTTAACAATGGGCAACGATTGATGTAACTTTGAGAATCTATGTTTATTAGATGGAGATCATCATTTTAAAAATGTCATTATTTATCAAAAATTAACTTTTTTATATATTTGCCTTTGGCTAGTCTTATGAAAGTCTCAATTTTAGTCATTTTGAGATTCCAATAACTAAGCCATATTGTACTTATCTTAGAAAACAGTAATCTTTTGTCTACTATTTGTCTAATAACACAATAGCAATGCACAAAAATAAATAGCAATTCAAAAAATCACTAAGACATTTTGTGTATCTTACAGAATGAGTGTAGACCTTTTAAATGACATTTTAGTCATCACTGGTAATATAACTGTAAAGATACGGAATTGCATGAAAGTGCTCTGGTTCTAGCTTATTTTGTGAGGGACACTGACATCTGTTCAGCACAATCAGTTCTTTCATACTTCTCTGGTAAATGAAAGTAATACAAATTGCTATTGAAAGAATACATCAGGGAAAGGATATGTTCTATTGAATGGGAAAGCTAAAAATATAAGGTCATATTACATTCCAGAAGCCAAGATTATTTCTTTATATTTAAAAAATTCTTGGACCAATAACTTTTCTTCAGAAGAAAACTTTATAAAATTCTTTGAATATTGTACAAAAAAATAGTTCCTGTTACCAAGTCCATAAGTATTTTATGCCCATTTGGAAATTGCAGGAATAGCTTTTGTTTCCTCATAATCCTTTAATCTTTCTATAGCCGCTGCTTCCATAATCAAGCCATTTGGAAGTAATAAAACTGAAATTTGTCTCGACCATTACATTTTCCCTTTTAAAAAAAAACAAAAAACAACAACAAAAAGCACCTCTTTTGTTCTTATCTAGTAATGCCAACTCATTTGATGCTCTGCACAGAGAAGCCATCAATTAGAGCTGTTAGCTATGTGCAGAATGTAATATGTCAGCCAGGCCGAGATTGATTCAAATATGAATCATAGGTCAGAGATGAATGTCGATTTTTACTTTTCCTTAAATGTGAATCCACACTTTCAATCAGTTTTTATCACCACTAATAGATTCTACTTTCCATCTTAGTTTTTATTACCTTTCTGAATGAAGTCTTCTTTCCTGACTACCTGACATTCTCCCTTTCTTTGTTGAAATGCCAATGACGTATGCTTTTAATGATTCTTCGAAGGTTTATTACAATCTTATTCACTTATTTGACACAGGTTTATTGTTTTTTTCTATACTACTCAAAATGATTTACAGATTCAATGCAATCCCTGTTAGATTACAAACATCATTTTTTGCAGATCTAGAAAACATTCTACTCTTCATATGGAACCAGAGAAGACCCCATATAGCAAAATAAGTGAAAAGAACAAATTTGGAGGTATCAATTTACCAGACTTCAAACTACACTACAAGGCTATAGTAACCAAAATATCATGGTACTGGCACAATAACAGAGACATAGATAGAACAGAACTGAGAACCCAGGTATTGAACCATCTTCTAAATTCAGAAGCTATAGTACTGAATCAAACAAACAAGGTCCATGTCCTCACACTGCTTACAGTCTACAGCAAAAAGTGGACAAAATACAATTCATTGCTGTAAAGGGTGATAGTAAAAAGGAAAGTGTTGGATGCTGCTAAATTATTGATCAGGAGATTCCAAGGAAGTCTGCTGGGATGAGGAAAGTCCTCCTGGAAGAAATGCAAGTTTAAATTAGAAACTAAAAAGAAAGGAATTAGGATCGAAGAAGTAAGCAAGAAGATAGAGTGTTCCAGGCAGAAGAAGAAACAATGTGCACAAAATACCCGAGATGAGCTTTTTTTAATTTTTATTTTTTTAAAAGGCATATGTGTCTCTCTTTTCAACTAAATTGAGGTCACTGTGGCCAAGAGGGCTAGGTCTATTTTTGCTTCCTGTGTCTGTCACACTTTATAAAATACCTCACACTTAGTAACCTAATACAGGCATACCTTGTTTCATTGTGCTTTGCTTTGTGGTACTTTGAAGACTCTGAATTTTTTATGAATTGAAGGTTTGTGACAACCCTACATCAAGCAAGTCCATTTCTACCAACAGCATTTTCCCAATATCATGTATTCACTTCATGTCTCTGTGCCACCTTTTGATAATTCTCACAATATTTTAAACTTTTTCGTTATTATTATGTCTCTTTTAGTGATCTGTAAGCAGTGATCTTTGATGTTATATTTCAATTGTTTAGGTGCACCACAAACCACACTAACATAAAACAATGAACTAAAGTGTTGATAAGTGTTGTGGATGTTCCGAATGCTCCACTCACTAGCTATTCCTCTGTTTCTTTCTTTTTCTTCAGGGTTCTCTACAACAATATTGAAATTGGGCCAATTAATAGCCCCACAATGACTTCTATGTGTTCAAGCAAAAAAGAAGAGTCGCAGGTTTTTCACTTTAAATCAAAAGCTAGAAATGATTAGGCTTAGTGAAGAAGGCATGTTGAAAGTTGAGATAGGCTGAAAGCTAGGTCTCCAACAATTAGCCAAGTTGTGAATGTGAAAAAAAGTTCTTGAAGGGAATTGTAAATGGTATTTCAGTGATCACACAGATAATAAGAAAGAGAAACAACCTTGTTACTGATCCAGAGAAAGTTTTAGTAGTCTGGATAGAATATCAAACCAGCCAGAATGTCCCTGTAACCCAAAACCTAATCCAGAGTAATGCCCTAATTCTCTTCAATTCTGTGAAGGCTGAGAGAGGTGAGGAAGATGCAAAAGAAAAGAATGAGTCTACAAATGTTGGTTTATGTGGTTTAAGGAAAAAAGCTATCTCCATAACATAAAAATACAAGGTGAAGCAAAAAGTGCTGATGTAGATAGAAGCTGCAGCAAGTTATCTGGAAGATCTAGCTAAGATCATTGATGAAGCTGGCAACAAAAATAACAGATTTTCAATGTAAACAAAACAGGTATCTGTTGGAAGACGAAACAATCTAGGACTTGCAGAGCTAGAGAGAAGTCAATGCTTAGTTTCAAAGCTTCAAAAGACAGGCTGACTGGTTTTAGGGGCTAATGTAGTTGGTGACTCTAAGTTAAACCCAATGCTTATTTACCATTCTGAAAGTTTTAGATGCTAAAGAATTATACTAAATCTACTACTCTGCCTGTGCTGTATAAATGTAACCACAAAGCCTGGATGACAGCACATCTATTTGCAGCATGGTTTACTAAATATTTTAAGCCCACTATTGAGATCTATTGCCCAGAAAATGAAAGATTCTTCTCAAAATATAAATGCTTATTTACAATGCACCTGGTCATCCAAAAACCAA
This sequence comes from Mirza zaza, assembly GCA_008750895.1. Lineage (NCBI taxonomy): Eukaryota > Metazoa > Chordata > Mammalia > Primates > Cheirogaleidae > Mirza > Mirza zaza. The sequence goes on along the minus strand of VSMD01024981.1, from coordinate 9,862 downwards.
GATGAAAAATGTACAGGAGATTAATGTTGTTTTCATGCCTGCTGAAACAACATCTACTTTGCAGGCAATGGAAAAGGAATAATTTTGATTTATAAGTCAAAATTTGTACCTTTTAGTATTTAAGAAATATATTTCATAAGGCTATAATTGCCATAGATTGTAATTCCTCAGATGGATCTAAGCAAAGAAAACCTTCTGGAAAGGATTCACCAGTCTAGGTGCTATTAAGAACATTTATGATTTGTAAAAGGAGGTCAAAATAATAATATCAACAGAAGTTTGGAAAAAGTTGATTCCTGTCTTTATGGATGACTTTGAGGGATTCAAGAGTTCATTAGAAGTCATTTGTAGATGTGGCAGAAATATTAATAGCAAGAGAACTAGAATTAGAAGTGGAATCTGAAAATGTTAATAAATCGCTGCAACATCATGGTACAACTTGAATGGATGAGGAGTTGCTTCGTAGGGATGAGCAAAGAAAATGGTCCCTTAAGATGGAATCTACTCCTGGTGAAGATGGTGTGAACATTGTTCAAATAAAAACAAAGTGTTTAGAATATTACATAAATGTAATAGATAAAGTTGCAGCAGGGTTGAAGAGAAGTGACTTCAATTTCTAAAGAAGTTATGCTGTGGGTCAATTGTTATCAAACAACACTGCATGCTACAGAGAAATCTTTCTTGAAAGGAATATTCAATCGATGTGGCAAACTTCATTGTTGTCTTATTTTAGGAAATTTCCATAGTCATCCTCATCTTCTGTAACCACAACAATGATCAGTCAGGAGCCTAACATGGAGGCGAGATCCTCCACCATCAAAAAGATTATGACTCACTGATGACTAAGATGATTGTTAGCATTATTTTTAGCAATAAATATTTTTTAAATTAAGGTGTGCACATTGTTTTGTTATATATAGTGCTATTTCACATTTAATAAGACTGCAGAATAGTGTAAACATAACTTTTATATGCACTGGGAAACCAAAAAAATTATGTGAACTTGCATTATTACAGTGGTCTGAACTTAACTTACAATATCTCCACGGTATACCTATAGTTGATTATTACTTTATGCAGAATAAAAACACACACAAACTGAAAAGGTGTCATAGTCATGACACTTTATTTAAATAATCAGTTTGCTGTGCAGAAGCTTCTTAGTTTAATTAAGTTCCGTTTGTTTACTTTTTATTTTTGTTGTCTGTCCTTTTGAAGTCTTAGTCATAAATATTTTGCCTAGAACAATGCCAACAAAAGTTCCCCTAGGTTTTCTTCTAGTATTTTTTGTGGTTTCAGGTCATATGTTAAGTATTTAGTTCATCTTGAGTTGATTTTTGTCTACGGTGAAAAATAGTGGTCCAGTTTCATTCTTTCTCATATGGCAATTAATTTTCCCAGCACCATTTATTAAAAGCAGTGTCCTTTCTCAAGCTTATGTTCTTGTTGACTTTGTCAAAGATCAGTTGGCTGTAAATATGTGGCTTTATTTCTGGGTTCTTTATTCTTTTCCATTGATCTATGTGTTTATTTTTATACAAGTGCCATAGTTAGCTAATGTGATGTGTTCAACAGAGTGAACACACAACCTGCATAATGGGAGAAAATATTTGTAAATTATGCATCCAACAAGCATCTAGCATCCAGAATATACAAGGAATGCAAACAACTAAAAAATAAATCCCCAAATAATACCATTAAAAAGTGGGCAAAGGGTATGAATAGCCACTTTTCAAAAGAAGATATATAACTGGTCAAAAGGTACATTAAAAAAAATGTTCAACATCACTATTATCAGAGAAATGCAAATTAAAATTGTAATTACATATCATCTCACTCAAGTCAGAATGGCTATTATTAAAAAGTAAAAAAATAACAGATGTTGGTGAGGATATGAAGGTAAGGGAACTTTATACACTGTTAGTGCAATGTAAATTAATATAATCTTTATGGAAAACTGTATGGAGATCTCACAAACAACTAATAATAGAACTACCATTTGATCCAGGAATCCCACTACTGGGTATCTGCCTAAAGAAAAAGAAATTATTATATGAAAAAGACAACTACACTCATATGTTTATTGTAACACAATAGCAAAGATATGTAATCAGCCTAAATGTCCATGAATGGATGAATGGATAAAGAAAATGTAGTATACATACACAATGTAATACTATCCAACCATAAATATGAATGAATGAAATGAATGAAATCATGTCTTTTGTAGTCACATGGATGGAAATGGAGGCCATTGACTTAAGTGAAACAAGTCAGACACAGTTCTCATGTATAAGTGTGATCTAAATAATATGTACATGTGGACATAAAGTGTGGAATAATAGACAATGGAATTTTGGAAGGATGATGGTGTGTGTGGGGGGTGAATGATGAGAAATTATATAATTGGTACAGTGCACTTTTTCAGATATTGTATATACTAATTTGTACAGTAATTTCACCCCTGCCACAATCTACTCATGTAACAAGATTGCACTTGTGCCCCACAAATTTATACAAATAAAAAAATAAAATAAAAAATCAACTTGTAGATGGAGTTAAAGGTGTCAACAGGAGACCTGATTCTTGTCAGGAGAACATAGAAAGATGGATTATTAGAAGAAGAAATGTTAACTATTTTATCAAAAGAATATAAGATCATATGGAGGGCTTATGCATTTGGCCTATCTATACTCTTATTTTTGAAATTTCTAATTTTCTATGCTCATGCTATGTGGGGCAAAAGAACAAAAGAACAGAGTGGAAGTGAAAAAAAAAAAAAGGCTAGTAGAAACTGATAATCAGGTATCCACTAGTAAAAGCTAGAGGAGATTTTAAGTGTGTGTTTCTTTAAACATTTAATATACTATTTTATCTATTGCCAATAAGCTCATAGTATAATTACAAATGTGCAAAGTTAATCTTCCCAGATATAATAGCGCAACAAAAGAATATTTATTCTTTCAAGTTCATGATGAGAATAACATCTATATTTCTAAAAGAGTCTACAGAATGCTCAAAATCCAATACCATAAAAATATGTAAGTTGGTAGAAAACAAAAAATCATTATAAAATAAAGACAGTAGGATCTATATGATTACAAATAGAAATTTATCCTAATCTGTAATATTTAGGAGAGTACGTTAAGGGACTAAAACAGCTTTCACGAATTGTTTCTGTCATCCCAGTATAAGACTCTATGACAGGAGCTTTTTATACATATAGCTGCTCACAAGGGATCAACTTGTTGGCAATTATTAGCAACAAGTGTCCTCAAATGCCTTCTGCTGACAGTGCCCTATGGTCCAGGATATGTTGCCAGCAAGACTTGTTAATCAGTGTTTATTCACTCTCTCTCCTTTGAACCTTTGGCCAAATTCAGAGTTCAGAGGAAAAAATCGATACATATCTACACACCATATATCAGAAATAGATCTTTGTTAAATATTTTATTTTTCAATACTAAATATACTTTTTAGTTTTTCTACATTTGTCTCTGTATTGTTTAATAATTTATGCATTAAAAAACATGTATCTATATACAATATTATATTTTAAGTTATTAACTCCATGAAAGATAGAGATGACAATGTATGAATATTGAACTGAGATGGTAATGGACATATTCTTAATAAAAGTAACAATGAAATACAATGCTGCAGTTAATACTAATTATCACTAATTACTTTGATTAATAATATCCTCTTGTTGAGAACCATCTATAAATCAAGAACTATGTTTAATGCTTCCAAAACTCTATTATATATTCACTATTAGACATACCGTATAGCTAAGAAATAAGGGTCTCAGAGAAATTGTGAAACTTTTTCAAATTCATATAGACAGTAAGGAAGAGCATTAAGATTCAATCCATGGGTTTCCAGATTGTTTTGGGCTTGTTTTGTAGATTTTTTCTGACCTTTCAAGATGAAAAGAGAATTGTTTTATTTTTGTCCTTTTAAAATAAAGAATGCTTTTAAAATAATATGTATTTCTTCAAAGAAAGTTTTGGCTATATCCAACAGGCTTCGGTAGGGTGTTGTAATAGTCAGGATAGACTAACTCCTGTAACAGCCAACTTCCTTAAGTCTTAATGGCTTAGCACAATAAAGATTTATTTATTCCCCACTTTACAGTTTAATGTAAAGTTTTGATAGGAGACACTTGGTTCTATAGGCTTCCATCATTTATGAGCTTCATTCAGATATTGTCTCAGAACTAAAAGAATTCTAGTGGATTTGCTACATCTGAAAGAGATAGATGGATATCTCCCCTACCCTAATTGTGTTTTTATTCAAATCTTTTATTACAAATATTTTCTATTTATATATTTAGGTGTCTGATAATTTGTTACTCATAGATTTATGCTAGTAGTCTTTGTGCCTTATATTTTTAACTATTTTCTTTTAACTTCCAGTCCCAATTTTTTCTGATATTAATATTGTCACAACTACTTCAATTTTGCTGTATAATTCTTTAGACTAATTTTTAAATTTTTCCTGTGCATAGCATCTAATTTGGACTTATTTTTAATCCAGTCTGTCATTTAATGTGGTCCATCAGCATTTACTATGATTGGCCTATAAATGATATATGATTTCTTCTATTTGATTTATTTGTTTTATTTAACATATTTTTCTCTCTTTTAACTTCTTATTTTGTTGGCTTGATCAAATTCATATATGTTCTTCTTTTACTTTTATTAATTTAACAATTCAACTTTTTTCTTTCAATTACTGTTAGTTTTCCTTTTCTGATCAGAACAACCTTATATGCAGTTCTCTATTATTATATTAAAACAAAATACCAAACATTTTCACCACACGAAGACAATTTATACCCAGCATTTCAGAATGGTGTCTCCAGATACCATCTTCGAAATACATATGACACCTTGGAATGATTTTCTTTGTATTTCTACTCCCACCTCATTAACTCCCAGGGATTTTTAAGATAGTTTAGGTTAGTACATATAATTCCAATTTGAGTATATACTAGAATTTTATTTAAGCCAAAACCTAGTTCATTTGCATGTGTGTATACATGTGTATCTCTTCAGATGGCTAATCATTATGGATTTATATGTAACTGCATACATTGGATAATTCATAATTTGCCACAGGTTCCATCTCTCTGTCTTTCCATATCACGAGATTTCTGATCTAATGTATTTGTTGGTTGGCTTTTCTTTTTTCTAACAGTGTAGCTGAGAATGCATTATCTGGATTCTTACATGTTTGTAAATATCTTTCTTTCTTCTGGAAAGAAAGATGATAATTTCTCAGTGGAATCTTACTTTGTTATTCTGTTTTCTTAGTTGTAGCTGCTAGTCCACCATTTTCTAGTCTTAAACATTTCAAGTGAGAAAATTGATGTCTGTATTTTTTTTTTTTTGCTTTGTAAGTAAATTGTACTTCTTTATATGAAAAACTATAAGAAATCCTTTTTATGAAAATGTTGTCTTTTTAAAATCTCTTCTGCTGGAACACTGTGAGAACTTACATTCTGCTGAATTGGGAAAATTTTCTCTACTATGTGTTAAATTTTTTTCTACTTGCTTTATTTCTTGTTATTTTGTGTAATTTCTATTTGGGTTTTAGAACTCTTGCCTCTATACACAAAATCCTATGATTTTCTCTGTGACCTCTATTTTTTTTTTTTAGCCTTGAAGTTTGAGGATTTTTCTACTTAAAACTATGTGGAATATTGATATTATTTGCCGTTTCCTTCAATTCATATACCAAATATTTGTTTGACTATCATAGCTTTTTTAGATACAAGATACAACCTTTTATTCTGTTGTGATCGTATCTTAGTTTTTTGTTTTTTTTGTTTTTTTCACCCAGGCTGAAGGGCAGTGATGCAATTACAGCTCACTGCAACCTTGAACTCCTAAGCTCAAGCCTTCTACCTCAGCCTCCTGAGTAGCTGGGACTACAGGCATGGGCCACCACAACTGACTTCCTTAGGTATTTTTAATTGGTGGTGGCTGTGTTCAAGTTGTCTTCTTTCTCTTAGAGAAGCATTATTTTATTTGAGACTTTTTCTGAGTTGATGTCCATTCTTTCTCTCTCTAGTTGCTAGGTGTTCTCAGGTGTGAGCATATTTGTCTCTCTGGGTTCATGAAGTGACTTGATTCTGAATATAGTGGAAGATGTAGCACCCCTCAGATTCTGAAAAGGCAGCAGCCTATTATTCACTTATAAATATAAGGGAATTTAGTTGAGGCATAACCAGTCTGTAGTCTGTAGTCTCACTAGTAGAACTCAGGTTGAAATAGTCACAAATTGACTCAGAACAATGAAACAAATGCTGATGCAATGTGAATGCATAAGAAGTTATAGAATGAGAAAGTCAAAACTCACAAGAAGACATGGAAGGCAGACAAAAAAGTACATTTGAATTTTCCATTTTGTGTCAAAATGTTGGAGTTCTATTCTGGCTGTTTGCTACTCTAGTTATTTGACAGTACCACTGAAAATAATTTACAATACTGAATAAAATTTTCTTCACTATTAAAATCATCATTGAGTTTGTAGCAACTTTTGATGTATATCATTCAAGCACAGTGACAAGAGGAATCCAATGAGAAAGGGTAGCACTGAAGCCAGATTTTCAACTGAGATGGAGTTTGAGACATTACTACTGCTCAGGAGTCAACTAAGGTAGTGAGTTTATTGAAACATCACCCCTCTTACACCCCTGGGACCTCAGATAGTGACATCTTCAATGTGGGTGTGAATTAAAGCTTAGCTCTGTCACCCTAAAGGCTTTATGAAGAAAAGTGATGGTACCAAACTGAGAAATCAGAAGCATCTTGGAATTATTAGAAACAGAATATACATATATATATATATATATATATATATATATTTATTCAAAGAAATAAAAAGCCTGAACATATTCTAAGGGACTTAGAAATTATAAAAAAAAGACAAAGCAGATTTTAAAAATAACTCATACAATTTTTATAAATTATAAAATATAATAGCTGAAATGAAAATTTCAATGAACTTATTAAATATAAGGCTATACAAAATTGAAGAGAATCAGTAAATTGGAGCATAAATTTAATTAAGTTATTACAAGTATAACAAAGAAATAAGGTTTGAAAAATATAAAAGAGGCAATTATAAACAAATATTTTGCCAAATATTATAAACAATTATAAACAAATATATGGCAATTATAAACAAATATTTTACCGGTTGTAAATTAAAATTGAAACTCATAATTACAATAGCATCTAAGATAGGAACTGGTAGATGTAGTTAAAGTATTTTAAGAGTTATAGAATTTTGGGAAAGAGAATAAAAATAAAGATTTGGATTTTAAGACATTGCTTGTTACTTAATCACTAAAATGCATAGCCTCAACTATATAGAATATATAAATTTCAAATTAGTAGAAATAAAACATAACAAGGAAAAGTAGGCAAGAATGGAGAGAAAATTAACTAGTATTAATAGTATGAGATAGCTGAAAAAATAAAATAAAAATTATTGAAATAAAGCCAAATACATGTGCAATTACAAAATGATGCTGGCTTAAATAAGTTGATGATGCAGTTTACAAGAAACAACAAAACATGAAGTTACAGAATATTTGAAAGCAAAATGATAAAAAATGTAAGATGATATAGTCATATGTAATTTTTGACAAAATACTGTTCAATGTAAGTTGTTTTATTAGAGATAAATAAGGTTATTTCACAAAGAAAAAAAGTTTAATTCAACAGGAGATTCAATAACTCAAAATCCTTCTACACCTAATTATATATCCTTATATAAAGCAAAAGTTCTCAGGCATATGAAGATACATCCAAGCCTGATGGTGAAACGGTGACCAGGACACCTGGGTCTGGCTGACAAGGGCTCTAGAAACCGGGACACGGTGCCGTCGATGTGCTAGCTTGTAACTGACAGGCAACAGTTAAAATGCATTAAAAAAAAATCCCACAATTCCATTCTTAAAATCAAGCACAAAATCTGACAATGAAACACATCCAAGGGTCACGTGTGTGCCTCCACCTGACCTAAGGCGGCTTTCTGGAGGCTGCCACGTGGCGATGCACACGCACTACAGGAGAGACAGACACCTGCTCTACGCAGAATTCCGGCCTTGCTGAACTGCAGCGAACATTCCCTCTTCTCGCTGGTGCAGACACGTTCTGCACGTAGGAGAGAGGGAGCCATGGGCCGCTCACCTGTACAGCCGCCCCTGACAGACAGCAAGAGCTGGGGGGGCCGGGGGCTCTGTGCTTTTGGAGGCTGCTGCCTCTGGAATGTTCTGCATTCTCAAGGTCTGGCTGGGCTGTGGGTTTTTAGTTACGCTCCACACGTTGTTGAAGTGCTCGCTTTATTTTTCATGTGCAAACTGTTACTGTCTAAAGCTTTCGGAAGGACACGTACAGACACGGACACCCTGTAGAGAGGCGGGGTCATCGTTAAGGCCCTCCTCCCTCCTGCGGCAGGGCGGGGGCAGGGGCGCGTTACAGAAATAGAGAAATGATGTGTTCCGCTGCAGTTAAACTCTAGTCCCTGATTCGGTCTGTCCGGGGTGGGCTCCTCAGTAGGTGACTGTCCACTCCTTGACAGAGGCGTCGTGGGAGGTCGTGACCAGCGTGTGCTCGTCCAGCCACGCCAGGCTGCTGACGTGGTGTAGCCGGTGTGCGTCGCTAACAGTAACTTCATCTGTTTCCTTTTTAAATGTGGCTACTTGGATCTTGACTCTGGTCTCTGGGTCGCTCAGGGTCCACACGTACACCATCATGTCCATGCCACCGGAGGCAAAGTGTTCATTGTCTGGTGACCAGGCCAGGCAGACGATTTTTGCGTGGTGTCCATAAAAAAACATTGTTCTCCGAGTAGCCGTCGGCAACACTGAACACCGTGACCACCTTGCTGGCATCGCACACAGCGAGGAAGGCGCCATCGTGGGAGTATGCTTTTAATAAGAACAGACGGTCTTTAGTGAGCTCAATGTCCACCTTAAGAAGCTAAAAAGATATATGTAATTTTATACATCTATATGTAATTGTGCGTATAACCCCATGAAAAACAGAATAAAATAATAGTTAAATATAAAAACTATTCATGAAATAAAAAATTGGAAATATAATAAAGATTCTCAAAGCCAATAGTTAAATTTTTAAAAAGATTAATAAAATTTTCAGACTTGTGACAAGCAACCAAATATGTGAACTATATTAGAAATGAGATGGAAAATATACAGACCATGCAGAGTTAAAAAGACAATAAGAATATTAAAAAGCTGGAATGTCAATAGATTTATAAACTTAGATGGCTTGAAGGAAGTCCTAGAGAAATATTACTTATCTATCACTGTTTAATAAAACTCTTCCTTAAGATAATTTTGGAACCAGACAGTTTTAAAGGCAACTTCTCTCGAAAATTTAAGACAGAAATGATTTAAATTTCATAAAACTTTTCCAGAGAGCAAAGAAAAATGAAATACTAAAAATTATTTCTTGAGTCTGTTATAATCTTGACATTAAAGAATGACACGAACAATTGAGAAAGGTAAATCCAAGTAATGAACTCAAGTGGTAAAATACAATTGTTGAGTTAATTTTATCACAGAAATTCAAGGTTGTTTTAATATTAAAACAATTAATTAATTTGACAAAATATGAACAGTTTTAAGATAAAAATCATATGATCATCTTGATAGAGCAAAAAAAGCATTTGCTGTAATTCAACATCAGTATATAATTTTAAATAGCTTACCAAATTAAGAATATAATGAAACTTCTTTAACCATATAAAAATATTTGGAAAATCTCTGCAAGAAACATCACAGTAACTGGTAAAATTACAAATCTCATATCGAATATGCAAA